>JAQQSE010000336.1:0-48096 GCA_035772565.1 Antheraea assamensis
GGACTTGTATATTGTGTTTCCTAGGCACAACGAATTTACCTATACTAATTGTAGGTTGTCCTATTTTTTTTTAATTATATCTCTTTCGTTACTACATTTTCTTCCAACGCTTACAAAAAGTTGGAACGATCTCTGTTAAATTATATCATTACCGCGTAGCTTATATAGAAAAGTAAGGGTTGTTCCTAAAAATATCTGCAAAAATCTATCGACTATTAAAATTTTCGTCAAAATCCGTTCAGTCGTCACGGAGTCCGGTTGGAATGAATACAGATACTCTCAAAGGTAAGTCTAAGTATGTATGTATTAAAAGTCGCGATGGTCTAGTGTTTTTCACCAGTAGAAATACGATCCGATGTCTGCAGTTTCGAAGCTCGGATGTACCAACGAATTTTTTCGGAAATCGCGTACATTTAGTCATTGCAATAGCTACCACATACAATCGTCTGACGGAGAGGAAACACATTGTGAGGAACTTGAACCTGAGAATGTTCTTGTATTAACATTGTATGAGGGAAAAATATAGACTGTGGATTTCTCAGAGTTTGAAATCACCATACGTCGTGGGCTGGCGTGGTGATTATACCCATACCTTCCTTTTGAAAAGGCTACAGTGATGCTCTTTTACAGCCGGATGATGATTATGATGTATACATTGAAAATATTAAGTTTTAGACCGCTTAATAAAATCCAGCTAAATATTAATTATATTGTTCGTTGTTTTGAGCCTCGTTTTGTACTGTTCTTTTTGGACTTCAGTATGCAGATTTATTCAATGACAAGTGTCATTCTCGGCTGAAAGAGAAATTAAGCAAACAACACAGTGTGAAGATTAAAAAAAATATATTATCTCTAAAATTCAACTCTGCGTTGTAATTATTGTGTTAACTTGTTTCAAATATAAAATAGGAATTAGGAATGATTTTAAATAAATTAGCATTGATTTACAAGTGGTTTTATTAAGTAAAATAATATGTTGGTCATTATAGTTTTACTTCGCTGCTTAAAATGATATTTGGTTAAATTCATAATCTTATATTAGAGATTTTATACATATATATTGTAGTTATACCATACACATTTATTTGAAATGATACATGACATAGAATCGTATAGTCTCTCTGCCTATCATAAAATATCATAATATAATTATAAAACACAGTTGTCCGCCGCATCTGTCTGTCTTTCTGTATATTCGTGATAAACTCGAAACTACTAAATGGACTGTAATTCGGTCTTCACAAATAGATGGAGTAATACACGAGGAAAATTTAGCTATATAATTTGTCAAGTTTTTGTGTAATTGGTTGAAATATAAGGAGCGGAGCAGAAAACAAAACACGAGTGAAGTGCGAGCTACTGTTAGTACCAGTAGGTCTTATGTTATATTACAAGACTAACATAGGAGGCTTATAGTGGATCGCCTCTTATTACGAGGTCAGTGACCTATTTACTCTCCCAGCTTTATTCATCGCATACCAACGCATATGCTTATCATTAAAACCAATTTACTTATTTACCAAGCCTGTATAATAATTAATTATTACAATAAATTATAAAATATTAGCTGTGCCTGCGACTCTGCATGGAATTGTTTTATTAATTGCTATTGGTTGTTTGCTGTGAATAATTACTATTTGTTTTTGTCTAACCAATAGTATCAATCCAAAAATGAGTTTTGGTTTTTTGTCACGTTTTCACGCCTTAACTACGTATCAAGGATACAGAAAACGACATGGAAATAAATAATATCATCCAGAAAAAATATTGTTCTGGAGTGATGAGTCACACCTACATTAAGGCGACCGAAGCCACAAACAAAACCTAGTAATAATAGTTTCAATTTTATCTACGTAGTAACAAAGAGCACCTACTCTTAATAAAAGCAATTGATAAGTCGAATTCGCCACGGCTCGTTGTACTTGACTCGAGTTCAATTCAAACATCTCGCAATAACATTGCGATGTAATATCATCCAAACCAGGCACAAGTTGAAGCTTCCTTATTGCCATGCAAATTTTGTTATTAAGTTACTCGAAGCAGATATTGTGTCAGCGACCGGCCTTGTCTATTGTTATAGAATTTCATCTAATTTTCAGCTTATTGTTATATTATGATAGATTTTTTTTTCAATTATATAGCGTTCTTTGTCATATCAAGTTTAATTTTAAACATGCTTGTTTATTATTTAAGTTACTTTGAAAGATGATAAGTTTAAAATTCAAACATTTTTGAAGTACTACGCAATTAATTCATTGAAAAAGTGTTGAGAAGTCACTCACTTGTAGAGTATTGTATAATGATTATAAGCCTCCATTGAAGGACGCCATAAAATGGTAGTAGGGCGTTTTCTAATGCCCCCTAGCTAACCACCTTACCAAAAAATTTGTCACCAAGTACCAGTACGTGTGTTCCGGTATATGCACTAAGAGCCAGTTGTTTTAGACTTGGCTTGTCACAACCTTAAGACACATCGTCACTTAACACCAGATGCGGTGAAAATGTTAAACACATTTGGTATAAACAGATCCACTTTATTAAAACACTAGCTGGTACCCGCCCGCTTCGCTGTGCATTACATAAGCTCTTCGTTAAAAACAGACAGTATCAATGGTATCCAAAAAACTAGTAGCCTAAAATCATCTACCAAATATGCTGCAGTGAATGGTCATAGTCCTATGCTAATACATTCGGTAGTTTAAACAAGATTAACCCTCAAAGGAGCTATATTTTCGTTATATACATTGTCTTGAAAATTAAAAGAAGATATATGTTAGATAATCACACTTACCCACCAGATTGATGTAGGTGAGTACATGACACTTGGAAAGCACCGTAGGTTCACAGTTCTTAAGTATTATTGGAATTATTATTGGTGACAGTGTCACTATTAACGGAATTGAGAGGCAAACCAAAATCACCTGTAAGATAATCGTCTACTTATATTGGCCGATTTGTGTAATTCATTCTCTCGTGTTTCTTTGTAAGTACATACAGCTTTGGTTAACAATATAAAATATAGTAAATGTATTTTCAACTGTAGAAGACATGAAGGTAATCTTTACACTGTCTATATGAATAGAAGCAAACTAGATTCCAACCAAATACGTATATGTTAAAAGATATTTTACATGAACTTTTTAAACATTACAAGACCACCCACAGAGTGCAAAGTGTATTGACGTAACGTAACGATTTAGTGGACACCTCGTTATGACTACTTATGTTGATAAAACAAAAATTATAATCATTTTATTTAATTATTGTAAAGATCTATCAATAAAGATTACGGGAATATTTTTTATCTCACTATAAGTATTCATTATGAACTATTCATTTAATGCAAATCAGAGACTAATGTTCTAAGAAACAAGCTCCAGTAATAGTTGACCTTAGCGAGATAAATTTGTATCATTACAACGATAGCAATGAACTCTGAGAATACAATGTAATATAATTGTTATATGAACATAAAAGTGTCCCATTTATAGGCAAAAATTTTCTTCCGATGATGGCTCAGTTGGTAGTGTGTTTGGGCATAGCGTCGAAGGACATAGGTTCGAATCCTAGTAACTGAGTCGGAGCTCTCGGTGAAGGAAAACATCGTGATGAAACCATAGCGTGATGCTTTTTCTAAGCCCGTCTGGCTAGCTACCACCCTCAAATTGAAAATCTATCGCTAAGCACCTGTTGGTGTGTTCCGGCAGCTGCACTTGAGAGCCAGTCTCCCGTCTAGGTTTAGTGTGACCTTAGACCACATTATCATTTAACATCAGATAAGATTTTGGTCAAACGCTAACCTATAAAGTAAAAAAAAAATCATCCAATACTCTTAACCTTAAAACTAAAATCTGTAACGTAATATACAAAGTCAGTTTTAATTTCCTATACTCTGATTAATAGAAGCTGATATGAACAGAAAATTTCTTTTGTTGCTGGTTTACCGAACGACAATAATATATTCGCCGTTTTGCAACATCTGCAGTAAGAATTACTATACTCGTATTGATCATTTCTAAGTGTAGTGTTTTAAATATTATTTCCTTTATTATACAGTATCAAATGTACCTAACCTAAATAGCATATATATTTTTATTTGCAAAAGACGTACCGTGAGAGAAGTGATAGCGATTTCATACGGATCACCTCTTTATTTGGTTAATGCATTACATAATTACGAAAAATATAGATATAAAAACAATGAGATATATTTAAACTAAAAATAATGTATTACTTTGGAAGTTAATGTTAACTTATTTTTAGTAAATTAGTTTCTCTATATAGAAATAATAATTGTCAAAATAATTAAGTCGCAAACCAAAACGATTTATGTCAAGTTAAATGAACAGTCGTCAAAGTTATTAGGAAGCGAAATTTTGAAAGGAAATTATCACAAATTTGGTCGCTAGAACATAATATTAGTGCAAAGAAACTTATTGATAAGTTATCAACTTGAACGTTGGCACTTGAAGAGTGGAGAGTACTAAAAATGGAGTGTTACCATATTATAGTTTCCTCATATCGTTTTCCCACAGTAAAAGTTCGGATTCCCTCTATGATTTGAATCCAGGCTAATAGAAACGGTTATCGAATTGGCTATCACTAAGGCATTATCGCTAGTGGAAACTAATACAAATGCATATTACTGTATTTACCAATACAATATTATTTTTCTAGTAACCTGGATAGATTTTTTATAGTCAGCTTTTAACTAAATAAATTCAAAATAAGATGCGAATTCCGATGAAGTCATTGGTATATGGCGTCAAGTTCACACAACAAACTGAATATGTACAAATAATAAGGTCTGTCGTTGTGTGCGCATCACTCAAAAATTGCTGGATAAATTTCGATCTTCTTTTTTAGGTTTTCCTTCTTAGATACTTGGTCTTTACCTAAAAAATATCAAAATAACTTCATTTAATATAATGTTATTAATGTTTTAAGAAACTTTATTTTTTATAAGCACTACGCGTTTAACGATATGTATTTTCTTGCCGTGATGAAGTGGGGCAAGCGGTATGGTGCTTATGGTTTTTCCTTTGTAACTAAAATATTAAAAGGTAATAAAGGAAATAGACGGAGTCGTGGCTATCAGCTACTACCTATTATATAATTTAGCTCCTGCAAACCGCTCTTTCAATAATACACTCATTATTTAATCATTTTAAATAAACTAAAAACTATAATTCAATTTTTTATTACAAATTTGCCTGTGTAATATTTTTCACATATGCAATCCCTATGTTTGCTGAAATGATTTTACTATTGTCGTAGAGAGGGTATTGCGTTAAAGTCAATATTATGCCAGTAACAACGTCGTCAAACATGACTCGTGTCGTTTCACTTAAGGTCCATGTTGTTTATTCGAGCGTGTGGGTGACATAAATATATATATATATATACATATATATATTTTTTTTATATTATAGTGGGCAAACGAACAGGTGGGTCACCTGATGATAAGTGATCACCGCCGTCCATAGACACTAGCAACACCAGGGGAGTCGCAAGTGCGTTGCCGGCCTTTTAATATATGTGGGCCTCCGGCGCTCTCACCGGCCGAACGAAACGCAACAGTGCAAGCACTGTTACTTCACGTCGGTTTTCTGTGAGAGGGTGGTACTACCCCGGGCGAGCCGACCCATTCAGTAATAGCTTCAGCGTAGCTCTACCACCTACAAATATAACTACTTTTGTAAAATAAAATTTATTATACTATCTAAACTTGCGCCTCACAGTAAGTCTAAGAATAGTGGCCACTATTAGAAATGACAGTCGATATCGCATGAGCATTTCTTCGTAAACGCCACTAATACTTGAATATACTTGTATTTTGACTAATCCTGAGAGACAACTTATCATAGCGAGTCAGTATATAGCCTTTTCCGATAAATATACGTATTGTGATTTTAATATGTTGGACTTTTTCAAGTCCTACAACCTTTTAACGTAGGTGTTTTACTCTGTATACGCGCTCGTCTTGCACTGGCGCCCAATGTTTGACCAGAATGCCAGGTGTGGGCGAAGGTCGTATTACTTTAACCCTGTAATGCTTAAATGGACTACCCAAAACAAACCGATTGGTTCATAAATAGAATAAAAAAACAACTGAAATGTGCATCTAGAAGATAATCCTATAAAATCAAGGCTTTTTTAACAGAAAGATCGACCTTATTGTAAATTTCAACACCCACGTCTGCCGACGGTGTCCGAACCACCTACTATGAGGCAATAGCTAATAGATAATAGGCAATAGATAATAATCGGTCAATTATAATCAATGGATTGACATACATTTAAATGTATTTTCAACTTAGTAACTGTTCCAAAAAGTTTCGGTTACACGATGAATTAACGCCCTTGTAAAGAAACGAATGAAATCTGGTTTGTACTAACAGTAAATTAAAATTTTTAAACATGTGTGCAATAGTACACAAGTGCGGTAGAAGTGCAACCTTCAAAAATGGTAAAATTTTCATACACTAGCGTTTGACCGCGGGTATGCTCGTGCTAATGTGGTTATGACATATTCCCCAGTAACAGTATTTTTTTCTGAATGTAAGGTATCCTATGATAATGTGGCTATCCTGACAACTTGTACACAAAATTTAATGATGAACACTACTCAACCGATGGTTAAGGTGTGTGAAGGCTTAATAGATAAACAAACAGACTTTTGCATTTATCATATTAGTTAAGATAAACGGTAATGTATTGTATCTAATTTTTGAATACGTTAACTCCTGTACATCGTATATGTTTGTGTCTTTTTGATGTCGCTTTTTTTTGTCATCGAGTTTCATCAAATCAAAACGAGGCCAAAGAAGTTTTCACTTCAAAAATTACTGTACTAGAAGTTCTTCTATCATCTTATCGTATATCGGCTAATAAATATTCGTTAAATATTTTAGCGTGATCAATTTTATTAGAATAGCCTCCAGATAGCGATAACATGACTCAGATTAACCAATTAAATTGCGCCGTATAAGGAAGTAGAAACAATATGTATTAGCTTCTGGATCATCGGCCGGTTTCGCTACACCACGCTATTGAATATTATAATAAAAATTGCAATGTCATTTTCGTACAATCAATATCAATTCATTGAAACAGCAGTTTAATAAGACTATTCGTGTAATTAGAAATAGCTGAGATGTATTTAATCTCACTGGTAATGTGGATTGTTATATGTTTTGTTTTTACTAGTAAATTGTCGATTTTTTTATAAATAATAATAATGTTCATAATAATTAGAAGAATAATCGCGAACGAATGCCGTTTGGTCCTATAGCATTAAAAGTTTTCAGTATATAACTTAAAAGCGATATATGTACGACGATTGGTCGTTACGATTTTTTGGCATCCTAAAAAGTTTCTATTCATGGAATATCTCGCAAAGGTATTCTTTCCTTTCAAAATAAATACGTGCCGCAAAACCAATCTAAATTCGTTTTCTAGTCAATCATATTTTATTGAAAATCTTTATTTATAAATATTATTTTCCCTGAAGTATAAATAATTTCGTAAATCAAATAAATAAAATTTCGAAAATGATATCCATTGCATTTTTAATGAGAAATTTCCGCCAAAATATGATTTTAGCAAAAAATGTACTTGGATAGTTTTGCGGTTTGTATTGTTTTTAACAGATTTTTTATCTTCTTGGCACTTCTTCATCAAAATCAAGGCTTCTCGAGCATAGTTTTGACGATCAGCCTATTATATACATATATCATATTTTTGGCAACCATCCTTCTATATTATTACTGCAATTCTCGTGTTGATTATAATATTACAAGAGGCTTGTGATAATTTCAATGTTTTAATAAGATGGTGGCACCCTTGTTACAATTTTCCAGGGAGTCTCTGTGGCATCTCAGAACTCATACCCGTGGTATTTTTTATTTCATTCAATTAATTTATGCGCAATAACCGAATTATATTACGTAAAATAACACAAGATGAATGAAATATAAAAAAAACAATACATGACAGACTAAGATCCTACTAGCAACTCTATACGAATTTACCCGGTAGGCAGATATTGCCCTGTGATAGACAAGTACAACTGTCACAGATATGTCAAGAATATAAAAAAAAAATTAAAACAATTGAGAAAGGATGGAAGTTAAAAAATTTTGATTATATATTTATCTAAAAATAAAAAAGTGGTTTGGTAAATAAAGAAAAAGAAATATGTATCTAAACAACAGCGTCATCTACCGGGTCTAACTATAGCTAAGAATTATACAGGTGACCAATTAATTTCAAAGGTAATTATCAAAATTGGCCAAGTAGTTTTGGATGATAAGAATTACGAACATACGTATACACATACACACGGGAATTTTGTTTATAAAAATATAACACACCTCTTGGCACAGTGGTAGTAAGTCATTCATACTATTGTACCGACACATAAATGAGATTGATATGCTGATCAGAATTACCGGTGTCTGTGTTAAGCATCTACTGTTTAGTTACAATAATGTAAGCAATGCTTAGTCTGGAATAAAATGGCTGTGTGTAAATTTGCTTTCTCATTCTCATTTATTCATACTATTTACTTACAGACCAAAAGCAGAAGCTAACATAGAGATACAAAGAATTAAAAAGAGTCACCCCTGTAGTGACACCACTTTTCTTCCTGTTACGCATCTTTAACTATTGGAGCTAGATAATATTTTTAAAACAGGCTCCGTTCTCGTTCTATTCGAATTTAAATAATTCATGCGTCACCTATTGTGAAGTAGTGGTACTAATTCAGAAAGATTCATAATCGTGTGCACAACAACTCACCTAATTGTCATCACAATAGATTAAATTGTATAGAAAAACACTTTTGACAAAAAATCGTTTTACATAAGATTTAAATGAGTTTCTATAATTTAGTATGAAGAGTACGGTTGAGATTTCAATAATAAATATTTATGTCGTAATAGGAAATGGCGGCCTAACGAGAGTTGACGCTTTTCCAGCGCTAATGAAAAAATAAGTATTTATTTAATTATTTCCTTTATTATTTCAAAGTATCTTTTTATATCTATACAAATAAATAAAATTGAAGTGTCTGTTTGTAATGTCAAAATGACAGCTTTTTACTAAAGGGTTATTGCATTATATACGGTACTTGCAACAGTAAGGCAATTTTTGTCTGTCGGCCTGTTTGTTTCGGCTAATCTCCGAAACAGTTGGACCGATTTAGATGGTACTTTTACTGTTAGATAGCTGATATTATAAGATCACTATTATTTTAGAAGAAACAAATACTGTCCTGCCTAAATATTACTATTTTGCCCAAATATTATTAAACTAAACACAGTATCTAATACTGTTCACATTAGATTCAACAACATTTTTTTAAACTAAATTTTATTAAACTGAAGTCGCTAGTAGCAGCTAGTATTTTATAAAAACTAAGTTTAATAATTGTCTATATACACATAAAAAAATGAAATTGGAAATCGCCTACACTGTTTAATCGATCACAGTAAAAGTTCAACAGATTACATGTAAAACATTTTTATGCTGTCGATTTTATTATATCTCGCCAATAGGTGGTGCTGTAAAACATAAGCTTATGTACTGTTAAAGTGATCGTCATGAAAATTTACATACGTACATATACAACACAAAGAATATTTTCATCCAGACCAATTTATGAACCATTTATTAAAGCAAAAGCGTGTGGATTTGCGGGCAATGCTAATACAAACCAAGCTTACGTTTAACATCTCAGTTATCATTTCATAATCTTCTTATATATAAATAGTTCTCTATGGTGTCTAATTCATTACACCACATGTTTGTATATACACATAAAAAGGCGATAAAATATGTCGCCTCGTCTAGACATAATGACAGGTCTAATAACCATGAAGTTTGTCCGGTGCGTAAAAATAAAATTTCCGTTACAGATAAAAACAGTTACTACATGGTTATATTGACAACTAAATAAGGCACTGGTAACGCGTTTATTTTCTAGTCATAAGCAAGAGAGTTCGGTATAAATTTCACGCAGCCTACTTGAGTAAAAGATTTATTATGACGACCAAATCGCGTACATTTGCAAATTTAATTGGTAAAACACTATCTGCTGGCGGTGAAAGAAAACATTGTGAGGAAACCTGAAACCGAGAAACGTTCTTATGGCACTTATGGGAAAATATAGAACTGTATATTTCTCGGAGTTTGAAATCACCAATACGTCTTGGCCCTGACGCGATAATTATGCGCATACTTTCCTTCGGCAAGAGGTTTATGTGGGACTCTTATACGATGAAGATGACAGTCCTCGTGTTCTGCCAAAAGTGATCCTAATATTATCAATTATATTACATGTAAATATGAATATATATTTATTGGATAATTAATATAGACATTTACGACATCGATAAATTATGATATATATGTGTGTATAGATTCTAGGTATTGGACCCATATTGACTTGAATTGACTTTTTTTTCGTTTTTATTTTAACGAAGCTTCAGTACAACCTTGATGAGTATGCTAGCCTCGTAAGGTAACTCCGTTGGATTCATGTATCATTACACTTGAATCTCACATTTAGAGATTAAGGAAACAAACATATAAATTATCCTAGCCGCATTAGATACAAGGTCTCCTAATATAATATTAACTTCTCCAACTCCCCTGCAGGACTCTTAAAATCATTTTTGACGCAACTTGAATTGACTTAAAACAGAAAATATGAAAGTAAATTTTATGAATATAGGTTATATTAAAAATGCCACAAAAAGCTCTAATAACTGTCAGAAAAAAAATTTAAAAGAAAACTACCTCCAGAAATATGAGCGCGTATTTTTTAATTTATTTTAAAAAGTCATTATTTTGATTTAATATTACCATTGTCATAATACAATTGTTTATTTAACTATATTCCTATACTAGCATCGAATACATTAATTTATTTCAACTATATTAGAATATGCACACATTTATTAAATAACGGTGATTTAATGAAATCGCCAGAAGTATACATAATATATAAGCTTCGTGTACTAGATACGAATCCTTTCAATGTGCTGGAGTTTTCGGTGAAGGACCACGAGAAACCATAGCATGATAGTAGAGCTTCGTCTATGCTCGCCTGGTAAGTTACCATCATCAAATTCAAGATCTGAAAAGTAAAAAAGACCCTTCATCAGACCCTTAGGATCACAGCAACAACATGGATGGCTGTAATAAAAAATAAATACTTTAAGTACAATGATTTACAATAATAGATTCTAATGTCGAATGATTAAGGGAACCAGAAAATTTAACTCATGCAACCAAAAAGATTTTAGTAAATGATTTTAATTATACAAATCTTTCCCGTTTTCTACATAATTATTGAAACGTATAGTTTTCGTTTTAAGATAGGTACAAAAGGTAATCCTGTTCTCTACTAACAAAGAGACAGAGGTGCTTTGTTATGTTGCTATAACGCAGGCGCGACGTTACGGCCCATCGTCCATAAAAATAGGACTCGTTACGTTCACGACACATCCTGATTAAATTTCTTTGGATCATGGTTAATTATACGAGTTTCGTTAAGAGTTATTGCTTTGTCGAATGCATTATCTGTAGCTGAGGTATTCCAAATTAATTTTAATTGGTGATCTGTTTCCTTAAAATTTGTGTTCCCTTATATTATTCAATAAGGATATTTTCAAATGATTTTCTTCTTGTTCTTCATAGTCTCACGACAAATCCTCTTTATTGATGCTTATTATTATATTGCCTTTATCAAATGAGTAATATTATTGTAAACTATTGTTTTGACATCTGAAAATTCACGTTCTGTGGTATTATGTCCCGTCTACTTTATCACAAGAAACAATCTATACTGTGTGAGATAACATCAATATTAGAAAATACACAGTTGAATAACCCAAGATTATTATTCTTCTTTTTTATCTATATATACATAAAATGATAGAGGCATATTGTTTTGCGCGAATCACGCAAAATTTAATAGATAGATTTCGATCGTTTTTTTTTATTCTTTCTTCTTAGACAATTGGTCCTTATCTAAAAAAAATATCACAATATCTTCATTTAATATAAAGTTATTCAAGTTTTAATAAACTACGATTTTCATAAGCATTAAGCAGCTATGCGTGTTTTCTTGCCGTTGAGAATTGGAACAAGCGGTGAAACACGCATTCTCAGGACATCGCAGACAAAATGGATAGTTTCAGTTAGTTAAAAATAAAATAAACCGACTACATGACAGACTAACATCGTTCCAAAAACTGCCTAATGATTTTTACTTTTTAATGACAATTATTTTTAACAAAATATTTTTTTCGCTCTGTAGTCCATATTGATATTATAAAGCTTGAAAGATTGTGTTTTCTTTATTTGAACGCACTTGCCTCTAGAAGTACCAATGAGATTTGAAAAAAAAATTTGGAAGTTTATTTATTAGGAAAGGAAAGAATTTTTTTATAAACTAATATTATGCTATGATCTTTAGGAAGTGAGAAATTACCATACAAAGAGTAGATCTAGTGTACGCTGAACGAGAACCCGCGACGGGTCGACGGATTATCTGGGGTCGAGGTCAAGAAAAATAATTACGGGTGTAAAAAAAAATTTTTTCATTGCATAATTGATTACCATGGTTGTAAACAACACCAATATCTTCGGAGAAAGTAAAAATTTAATATATTGTGTTAATTAATAATGTATTTATCAGATAGGAAATGAATGTGTCAATGTTGCACATTCCGTGATATTAAACGACAGACCGTATATTTGTTCAACATGTTTTGGAAGGCTTACGCCCATTTACATAATAACATACAACTCGACCGATGTATTTGATTTAAAAGTATTTAAATAATATATATTTCATAAATAGTTACTATTTTATTTTATTACTTTGTGTAGTATTGATAATATTTATTGCACTTTATTTTTATTTTTTTTAACATTTTAAGATTTTATTTACCTATACGTAGAATAAAGCTCTTCAAATTAACAATTTATCAAGATTGTATAAGTAATCCGTTACAAAAAATTATAATTTATTATATGTACAATTCTTAAATACTGGAATAAAAAAACAATGCGTACAATTTATTATCTTTGTATTAAATGCGATTAATTTGTTAGACTCCCGAAATACTAATACGTTTTGCTAAGTCCCTAAAAGATCAAACCAGTTTCATTTATATTAAAGGAACACGCGATTTAGCGCTTAAAGCGGTATTAACATGACTCGAATCACATAAGCAGACGTTCGTCCGCTTCCATTCATAATATTAATTATTGTAAGTCGTAATCAGAAACAAACAAAACCGGCGCGTGCCGCGTTATGCATTCAAAAGTCGACACGTATATAATCAGCTTAGCTCGGTGAATCACAATACGAAGACGGATTTAGTGTAATATGTCTAAGTGCAATGAATGATTGCCTTTAAATATATGAGCATTTGTTGCATAACGCGTTCGGCTCACGATCGGGACGTAAACGGGTCAATCAAACGATACTTTAAGATTACTTGCAAAGATTTACCGACATTGTTCGATCATCGTAAAGTATACTTATTAATGACAACTATATTTCATTCTATATATTGATTATAAATTTAGTTGAAATATCTTGACCATTAAATATTTATTAGATATAGTTTTATTTCCATATTCAGGATTTGTAATTTCCTTTCTAAGTTTTTACTGTCCGTTAGTAAGCCCTACCTTAATTGGAACTGTGTTCACCTTTCTTAGAGCTATATCGATTTGTTTAATGTTTCCCTTATAATCTATATACTTCAAGTATTTTATAGAAATTTGTCTTGTAGTAGGAACCAATCTTCACGTTTACTCCTTTACTTTTTTTTTGAAGAATAAGCAAAGGACAATAGTCAAAATAATGTATAAAAACATTCACTCTTTTAATGTACATAGACACACATATAAACCACACAGATTCAGGCACCGTTTTATTGCTTTTTTTTTAATCATAAACGAGTACATTCGGATAAATAATGTCAATAAATTTTGAAACTATACCAATTATGTTAAATAATTGAAAATATTTTACACAAAATTATACGTTTTAATTAATAATACTACTATTTTCCTTCTGTAGTTAATAGTTGAAGGATAAGCAGGTTAAAACGTACGTTAAGGTTAAACGGAACACAATAAATCAGTAAACATGACCCGCTTATAAATAATATAGAATCTAGAATGTGACTCAGTGAACACAATCGTGGTCCTACTTGTAGTTTTCTAAAAGTAAATCAGAAGTAAACAAAATGATGAGCAGAGTAACACTATTTATAAATTTATATGGTTATTTACTACACGCATATTAATAGGTTACTACTATAAATAAATTGAGTCTAAAAATGTATGCACTCGCGTAGTATGAACGCCTTGCAAGTTTAAACTTTAGGGTTTCCATTTTTGCAGAGTGATAAATTATATCTATAACTTTATATTTATGATTATCGTAATATGCGAGTGCAATGACTTAAATAATCTAGTTTAAAATTTGATACCGCGATGATAAAATAAGACTGTATTTTTAAGCATCATTAAAAGAGTCAATACTGTAAAAGAGTTGTTAACTCTATTTTTTTTATTGCATTATTATGTAATAACTCACTGTTTAAATATAATGGGTTTATGTATCGTATAAATTATTACTCTTTATATTGTATGACATAAACGTTATTCGCAGCCTTATGTCCTATAATTATTTGGTAAACAAAATGTAACATGGCCATAAATAGTTTCCTAGAGTTATTAAATGATATTGTCGTTGTTTTATAGGAAATAATTTATAATATATTTCTGGCCAGAGAGATATTCTATTTGCTTAAAAAATAAATGATGGTTTCTAAATATTAATGAATATTTATTGTTAGCTGTAATAAAGGGCATGCAATATTACATAGAGTGTAGTCAAAGTGGATTCGGATTACTACGTTTTTTTTTTTACAAAATAACTGACATTCGCATTTACCTAATTCATTTTCACAGACTTTATATTTACTTTTTTTTATTAGTTCTAAGCCTTTTTTTACATTGGAAACAAACTATTAGTATACATTAAATTATAGCAACTAAATATTACGAGGTAGTAATTGGTCGAGGTTCGACCATTTTTTTAAAGTTTTAATAATATTATTTTTTTTTTGCCAAAGAGTGTACAAATATTATTTATTAGCAGACATAAGGATCGTCAAGTATGACGAATAAATACTTAGTAATATAGGATTAGTTAAATATTGTAACGAAAAACACCATTACCAATTTTTTTTTATTCATTACAATAGAACTCGTCGATAGCTTTTAAAAAAGTTAAGAAAATTGGTTGATAAACAGAAGAGAAAAAAGTTAATGAACTGTTTTGTCTTCATCTTTATGTATATACTTAGAAATTACATTGCTTTCAGACTACTAAAACGAGCTTTCGCGTCTCCGGGGCGTTTGATATTTTACGTTCAAAATATTTATAAATAAATATTATTCATATCATTAGAATATAATATTTATTAGAACCTCATTTATAAATAAAGAAAAAATATATTTATTACTACTACAATTTCGAATTTTGAATAACGAGAATTATCGTTTATTTAAAATCAGCTGGTTGCACAATAAAAACAAATTTCCGGACTCCAGTGTATTAACATACACTTGCGAACATACACTTGCGCTATGTTAGATCAGAGCACGTGAGACAAATAAACATAGCCCCGACCTGATCTTGAGTGCATGCATGCCCATAATCAGGATTCTTGCGATACAAGTTATCAAACCTACCTTGATCACAACAAACTTCACGATTATCAAAATACGGACGAAATAAAGAGCAAGATTTATTTAAAAGTAAAGCTAATATAGTTTCATCAAATATGACTGTCAAGTAAATGAATGCGTTGCCATCTCGATTTTGCCGTATCAGAAACTGTCTACTTACAACAACGATAAAACAATAAAGGCTCGATGATGAATGGGATATAATATTGTAATAGCATATGCATATTTGACATTTATTTTTGCATTAAATGTATTTTCATCTTGAGAATATTACTCATATAATGAATATTTATACTTTCATATAAATGAAAATGTGTTCTTTATTTAATTTTAATAATTTCACTAGACTAATAAATATCATATACCGTACAAAAATAACGAACATTCGTTACTGTATTAGGTCTTTTTTTTTGTTAAATTAATCGATAGTCCGGTGAAACTGTAGAGGCCTTGCCAGGTAAACAGTGTAGACAGTTCGAAAAAAAATAAATAAAATGAAATGTGAATATCATCCTGTAAGTGATCCACTGCAGGGTTATAGGTCTCTTTGCGAATAAAGGTATGGACAAAACCACCACGCCAGCCCAACATACACATATGCGCATATAAGTGCGCCTTATTTCGTAACAACCCAAGTTCATTAATATCTTCCTTACATGCATTTTATATCTGTAAATATAAACATTGAGTTCTGGTATTTATCCGGAGCACAGTCCTCCGACGAGTAAGAGCCCATTTGATCTTAATAACAGGGCAAACATGAGAAGAGCATGTCATGAAACTTATCTCAAATAACAAACGCGCTTCCGATACCGTTGACTTTAATCTGTTATACAATATATCTCGTCAATTTCTGTTAGATACTTCGTTTTAATATAAAACGATTGTGTGAAAAGTGTCTATTATTTTTCCCTAATTAGTACCGTTTACGTCTTTTTAAATAGTGGTGATTGTTGCTTTTTATTAAATAAACGAAAAAAAATAATTTGACCGGCAAATGTTTTGCGTAAAGGCGTATATTAACCGTAACGTACCTACTATGTTAATGACTCGAGTTTTGAAGTCTGCGAATATCCATCGATAGTCGTTATGCCTGCTTGCAAATATCGCGAGTAAATACTCTAGGAAGTGAATTTACACTAACTCCGTTCGGAACACGACGCGCCGCCCCTAACGAGTCTCTATAACGGGGTTTTTAGAATGTATGTATAAGCTCGCACGGCATCGATAAAACGTGAACACGGTCGGATACGACAAATTTGTGACCTTATCATGACCAATTTTTTTTTTTTTTTTGTGTAGGGTTATATTATTTTTTTTGTTCAAAGCATTTAATTACCATATTTCTTCCCACGAATTGATCACCCATGTACTAGATTATTCTTTTACCTAAAACTAATTATTTTAGTGATTAAAATTAGAGTTCTGAATCGTTTTAAAGATTAAAATGTTATGAATAAATCAAGTAATTATATTATGCGTTGTAAAGATATGATATATATATAGACAGTGTAAAATTTTGTCGCCTTTTGTTATGTCAGGCTTATGTAGATTTCAGGGGATCAACTGGCGCCTGTGAACGACATTAAGTGAATGCTCATAGGGAAATGATATGAGTAAATACTTATGTTTAAAATTCTGTGCATCGATACTTGCAATAATAGTATTCAGGCTTTGTACATATCCTGAATACTCAAGTAATCCATTAGTTATGTTTATTGCGTTCACAAATAATTTAATCATGTGATTTTAGATAGCACGATATTATAGAAATATAATGATTGCTTAAAACGATTCAATAATATAATAATAAAATAAATAAACAAAACTAACATTTAGTCTACTATCAGTAAAGTTTTTTTGCCAAAGTGTCAGTAAGTCTAATAATCGTTTTAGCAGCCTGTAAACTGAGTATATAAATATAAACTAATTTTCAAAATACATTTTTAAAACAAGCTTTTATTCAAATGCGCTAAAAAACGTAACCGAATTTTTTCATCAATGTGTATGAAGGCCATTATAAAATTTGCCGTTTTGTTTTTATTTCATTTTAGTGTGTTCTGATCAAGATTGAACACAATATGCAAAATTGCAAAGTCGTCGGTCTAAAGATTAAGTTCTAATTTAGCTTCCAAAAATTAAATTAAAATTTAATACTAAATAATATCCTTGACTTCGTCTGCGTTGTTTATTATCTTAAAAAAATATTTTACGTACAGAGGAAAAAAAATGGCATTAACATTATCGTGTACTTTTATATTTTTCTCTTGCGTATACGCACTACACCGTTTGCCCCACTTTTCCACGACAAGAAAATACATATCGTTTTATATTAATAATCTTTTAATAATTACTTAAGATATCGTTATATTTTTTTTTAGATAACGACCAAGTGTATATGAGTTAAAACTAAAAATTGATGGAATTCTATCCAGTACTTAGTTCTTGCGAACAGACTTCTATAATTTTATTTATATACTAAATATTGATGCATACTTGATATATTTTATTTGTAGACCGAGTGTGAATGATCGTTGTCAACTATTCCCTTTCGGATTCCAATATCGAAAACCTTTTAGGAGTGACATAGTTCTAATGCTAATGTAAGCCCGTGTAAGTGCGACATTATCAGAATCATACGTCATACATCACTACCCAGTCAATGATTACATACATGTGATACATTCCCATTAACTGGTGGTTTGATTGCATCTTTTCTGCGGCTATCAATTTACGATTTTTTTTTTTTTTTTTTCGAACTGACCTACACTGCCAGCTTTTTAGGCTTTCACAGTTTCACCGGACTACTAAGGGGAGCGCTTAAGGCACTCACCCGATTTTATATAGACGACTAGCACAAGGGCGCACGGCACGCCTCGGCTTGGGCTGTCGTCGAAAACCCGAATCTAACTAGCTAAGCTAACCTAAGCTAAGCCTATCCGTATCATACCTGTATGGGTTCGTGAAATATACATGGTTACCAAGCATGTATGTTTCACGATCCCGTACACGTATTTTGTATCTGTCTATCTGAGTTCTAAACTATTTCAGTTCGAAAGGGCAAAAAAACAAACAAAAATAGCCCACCACTATGTGTACCTACAAGTGTGTGTGTGTGCACGTGTGTGGGGTGATCGGTGTTATGTTGTAGACGAGTGTTTGATCAAATCGGTGTTACTCTGTTCGCGCATGCAAGCTGCTCGAGGGCTCCATACCGGAGGATCGGACCTCGGCTAGAGCAGTTGCCGAGGGAGGCCTAGGATTGTGTGCTGGGGCAAAATTCACAGCCAAACCGCGGCGGCGTGATCTGTGATTACGCGGGCGTGGGCGCGCACACGCTGTTCTTCGAGTGACGAGAGGGTAATCTAAATTACCTAACGTAATATCATCGGGAGGGTCGGTAAAAATGTAACGCGGACGTCTTTTATAACGCGGCGCGCCTGACAGTGTATCGTAAGTCGCGGCGGATACCACCAACGGATTGGGATGATTCATGGCTCTATCGAAATAACTAGTTGTGAGAGTTTTAACGTACTCCCAGATAGACGGCATCTCCAGGTCCCTATGGAGGTCGACTCTCCGGATGTACCACGGGGCACCGATCGCCTTTCGTAGAAAACGGTTCTGTATTTTTTGTAAAATCTTAAAGTTCGCTTTTGACATATGCGCGAAAACGGGACAGCTATATGTCAAAATCGGACGAATACACATTTTGTAAAGTGTGAGCTTATGTCTGACGGACATTTTGCTCTTAGCACATAATAACGGATGCAGACGACCCAAAACCATAGCGGCTTTGTTTCGTACTCTCACTGCATGCTGCTTAAACGTGAGGCGTCTATCTAACGTGACACCGAGATATTTGACCGTAAGGGCCCAAGGAATCTCGGTGTCATACAATTTGAGGGACTCAATGTTGCTCGGACGCGGACGCTGAACCGGATCGAAAAAGATCGCAGCGCTTTTCTCGGGATTAACCTCTATACGCCATCGAAGAAACCATTCGCCGAGTTCCTCGATGGCCCTATTCATACGGATGGCTAAATGCGACGGCCGCCAATCGGAAGCGTAGATTACTGTATCATCAGCGTAACAACCTACCTCGAACCCCGGGGACCGAGGTAGGTCACTGATGAACAGGTTGAAAAGGGAGGGCGCGAGGATGGACCCCTGGGGCACTCCTGAACGTATCGGGTGGGGCTGGGATAACTCACCATCCACTCTATAGCGGAAGGTCCTATCTGTGAGAAATTCGCGGATGATGTGAACTAAACTATCCGGAATACTAGACTTGAAGAGTTTGTAGACTAGCCCGTCGTGCCAGACCTTGTCGAAGGCCTTGGCGACGTCGAAAAAGACCGCTATTGTACGTTTCGGTTTAGGCTTGGCCGGACTGACCTGGGGCTGAGGGTCTTCGTTGAATTTAGAGAATATGTACTCCGTGAGGCGGTGTACTTGGTTCGTGCACGAGTGTTGTGCACGGAAACCGAACTGCTCAGGCGGCAGCAGATTCAACCTTGTTATCGTGGTCTGTAGGCGGTTCAGAAGGAGCCGCTCGTATAACTTGCCTAGTGTATCCAATAAACTGATAGGGCGATAGCTAGCGGGAAGCGTAGCTTTTTTGCCGGGCTTGTGAATGCCTATCACTATGGCCTTTTTCCAGACGGCTGGAAAGTGACCCTGGGACATGGCAGCATTGAAGATGCATACCAAAAGAGCTATGATGAAGTCAGGAAGGAGCTTCAGTACCTCGTTCCTGATTCCATCGGGACCTGGGGACTTCCTAAGCTTCAGACGCTTGATAGCGGCCGTCACTTCGTCAAAAGTAACCGGGGTTAGGGTATCCGCGCGAGGAGACGCGAGAAAGCTATCTACCGCGGATTTTATCGATTCGATATGGACAGGGTCAGTGTTAGCAGTGTTTGGAGAACATTGCTCCTCTAAACTCGCGGCGAGACACTCCGCCTTGTCTGTGCTATCAAACGCGGGAGGCAACCCATGACCTCTGTCTAACGGGGGCATCGATGCACTCTGCTCTGATTTGAACTTACGCGTGAACGTCCAAAACGCCACATGGGACGGCTGGATATCCTCCAGGAGTCTGTCCCACCTGGCGCCTCGGATTTCTTGAATACGAGACCTAACTAACTTCCGTAAAGTACGTAAACGATCGCGATTATCTACAGACGGGTAAGTGTCGCAGGCTCGAGTCGCGGCGTTCTTTTCCGTGATCAACGCCCTCACGTCGTCAGGGAGTATGAAGCGGCGATCGTTCACCGCTTTGACCTCTCTCGAGGTCACCCTGACGGCGGTCTGAAGGTGTTCGACCAGGGAATCGCTGGCCAGATCCGCGTCGGCTTTAGACACCAACACGTCCGGAATTCTATTCAGACTCTCCGAGGACGGATTGTCTTTTAAATAGCTACATAATTTCGTGTAATCAGCTGCGCGCACGGGCTGAAAATCTATATCGAAGTCCGATCCTAGCTGCAAGATGACGGGGCGGTGATCTGAGTCCAGTTCATGTACGACTTGTATGAGTCGCACCGGAAGCTGGACATTTTTCAAAAGAGCTACATCTAACACTGTCGGTCGACAGTGATCCTGATAGTGAGTGGGTTCCGGCGGGGCTATGACGTCAAAAGCGAGATCGCCACTTAGTTTGTCGAGTGTCGCCCCGTTGCGGGAAGTACTCGAACTATTCCAAATGACGCTCCCACTGTTGAGGTCCCCGGCTATGATGACAGTGTTGCTTAACGCGAACAAAGCCTCCAGGTCGGACCTGAGAAGCTCTAAACTCGGCTTTAAGTATGCGGAAACTAACGTTATATCGGGGTGACCGGTCATTCCTAACCTGCACACTGACACTTCCATATTTGTGAGAGCGGGCGGGTCTATCGGCATGCAATATAAACAACGCTTATAATAAATTAGAGTGCCACCCCCGCGGGCGACACGGTCGTTTCTAACTAAGTTATAGTTCGCGATTCGCGGATTATTCATATTCGGCTTTAAGAGCGTTTCCTGAACTAATAATATATCTATCTGCCTATCGCGTAAGTAGTCGGCTACTAAATCGCGTTGCGTGCGGAGACTTCTCGCGTTGAAAAACGAAAGACAAAGAGCGCGTGGTTTAATTTTACTCGGCGGAGTGAATTTTATTTATTATTAGTCCCTACTGGTTCGCGAGCGAGGCGCTGAATAGTCGCGGCAATGCCTGGGAAGGCAGAGACCGCGTTGAGGAGACCTATATCACTATTCCCGTTCACTATCGTGTTGAACGCGATGATATCTTCGATGCTGTGCTCAGCGAGCACCTGAGACAGCCAATCGATGCCCGACCGAGTGGAGGAGAAGAAATGAGATGGTTGGGCAGGTTGAGCGGGCAATGCTTTCGGAGCGACAGGCCGAGCCTGCACCTGAGGCTTGGAAGCCTGAGGTTGAGGAGGCCTGGGAGCCCAGGGGGCCACAGGGGCCCGCCAGGACTGGGGGGCGCGCGGCACAGAAGGTGCCACGCTCGACGCCTGGACCGGCGCTGCCGGGGCACGGGAGGTGCCCGGCAGGCCCGGGAAGGCCTCCACGGACATGAGAGGTGGAGGCGGAGGACGGGCGGAGACAGCCGGAGGCCTACGGGCTTGTCTTCCTTGGCGTGGGCGTTGCGTGCGCGGTGCACGGGGACACCCGCGATAGCTCGCAGGGTGACCCGCATTGCCGCACAGAACGCAGCTAGGAGGCTCGGGGGTCTCGGGAGTGCGTGCGCACTCCTTCGTGGAGTGGTCACCCAGGCACTTGACGCACCTGGGGCGCAGATGACATCCGCGGGCGGAGTGGCCATAACTCTGGCAGTTATGGCACTGCGACGGGGCTTGGGACTTTCGTGGCGGCTCCACGGAGATGCCGGTGAGGCCACAGATGGAGGTCAGCGTGAAGATGGCCTTCCCTTCCAGGGAACGGTCAAGGATGACCAGGGCCATAGGGTATGGGGCTTTGGTGCGGGGGTGGTACATGCGATGTACTTCACGCACTGGGAAGTTTTGCTCCTTAAGGGAGCAGGATATGTCCTCGGTGGATAGCTCCACCGGGACGCGCCTGAGAACGGCGCGAAGGAGGCGCTCCTCTTCGAGCGCGTGGGTGTAATAGGCCAGCTTCCTCTCTCGGAGAAGAGAGGTCAGCTGGCGATGGTCAGTGGAGGTGGGAACCTTCACTTGTATCCCTTGCGAGATATTGAGGGCGGAAGTATAACGAATGGAAGATTCGTTCATTTTCGTAGAGATGGCGAGCCAGGAGGACTTGTCCTGGATCACGACCGGAGGGGGGGTACGGGGCTTCTTAGCCGCAGCTACGGAACCCGTAGCTTTGGCTGGTGAGGGGGCGGGGCTTACGTTGCCCGAGCGAGGCGATCGACTGGCTGTCTTTTTCGCGGGCACCCGGGCGCCATCTACTTTAATAGTTTTCAGAGCCGGGTGTCCGGAACCCGACTCTGAATCGGACGCGCGCGACGCGGCGGGGATCGGCGGCGTGCGGGCGCGTTTCCTATTAACGACGGTGAAGCCGTCGTTTGGGGGCGCGGTTAAACTATCCAGCTCCATATCGGAGCCAGCGTCCGAGCTGGAGCTGGGAATCGGTGCGACCAGGCTGATCCGGTCTAGGACGTTCTCAGGAGAACGCGGAGAATCTAAGGCTGCAAATGAGTTCGCGGTCGGCACGCGGGCCGCGGTTGTCGCACTATACCTATCTAAAAATTTGGTAGCGGCCTGACGAATAGCCGGGAATTCAGCATAAAGATGCTCTAACAAACACTCAAACGCACTGGAATCCATAGTGGATTCTTACCGCGGGGGCGGGGGGGGCCACGAACAACCTCCCTGCCGGAAGGGCAGGGGGGCGCGCCAACGGAAAACTACGGGACTATCCCGAGTCCGGACCAAGAGAGCTGTGGGCGATGTGCAATGCCGCACAGAAGAACCTACAAGGCCTAGGGGGAGGTCCCTGACACTTCTTTCTTCTCTTCTCTCTTCAGACGCTCTGCAACGAAGTTTCTTCGCAGTCACGACGCGTACCGAAAGGTACGGTTTAAACACCGAAGTGTACAACACTCAGTGTGCCAGGTGACGCTCACTGAGTGTGCGTTCTGAAAAGAACGTATCGACCGAAACCTCGGCCGATTGATTGACTTTCTGTAGACGTGTCTATCTACAGCACAAACTAACTACAGATGACGCCGACAACAGCGCTGCACGGCAAACCGGAATCTGTAAGAAGCACAGTTAGTATCACTGCTATCTCGCTCGCACGATGATCGCAAAAAATATCCAAAGAGCTATGGTAAAGCACGTGTGCACTCTACCACGGCTCAATCGGGACCCTCAATTTACGATTTATATTTATGCAGATTTAATAAAGAACACAATTGTATGAGACGTATGGTTAAGAACCTGTAACCTCTCTGGCATATGCAAAGCAATCGTTTTGAATAACTCATAGGTGCTTATGGTGCGCTTTTAATATTTATTATTAACTATCTTTTGCTCGCAGCTTCTATGATCTCAATATAGATTTGACTCATCTAGGAGGAACAGTTTTTCTGGACGAAACGTATCACATGTCCTTTTCTTTTTACAATGATCTGTTGATGAGTTAAAGAGTAACAAACAAACAAACTCACATTTATAATATTAGTTAGAATATGTGCAAAATATAAAAACACTTATGACTTGCAATCACTTTAATATAGAAAAGTTATACAACAGTATCATAATATCAGACGTGTTTTCACCGCCACGGTCGAGTCCGCAGTGGTGTGATATCTCCCCGCCACCTGCCCGGCGCCAACCTACCCGAACGTCTCCGAACGTACCCGATTACAGCCGACTAAGATAGTCGCGCGTAACATATGTTCAAGATCAAATTCGATATAAACACACACACACACACTTTATAATTAAGGATTTAGTAAAAAACGTTTTCATCATAAATGATAATGATTTTTCAAACGTTTCATAGGTATTCATCATATTATTCGCCTACTCAGATGAAAACATGCTGTGATAACAAATAGATTGGCATTTCGAACAAAAGTACAAACTTTGCATATAATTTGCGCATATCTTCTTCTATTTCTATATTCGGGGAGTAATTTAGCAAAAATGTATATATTTCTGTCATGATTTCTATTTTAGGTAATTAATTTTAATGATTTAATATTGCCTTTATAATATTTTTATTAACTAAAATTATATTCAAATGATTTAAACGACTTTAGTGAGCTTCCCGTTGTCACTTTTAGTATTTGTTTAGTCTCTCAATTTAACGGTCATCGGAAATGCATTGCATTCGTATTTTAATATTGTCAGCGATAAAGGTAGGATAGTTAATTCTTAGTCAACCATCGGAGGAAAAGGACGATAACAAATAAGTAGTGGTGCTAAGCTTTGAAGTGTATTACGGTAATAAAAGGTAGTGGTTAGTGAATTAGTTGTAAAGGAAAAGGGTATTTTTTCATAATATTTCAGTTTATATATTTACTCGTTATAATTTTAACATTTTTTTCTTACATAATACTGCTGCTATGGTCTTTATATTTTAAACCATTTTACTGTATCTCATGATGCACATCTATATTAATAACTTCTTTTTTATGGGAAATTCTTTTAAAGATAGACTTTCAAGTAGAGAATGGTAACCAAACAGGTCTGCATTAGAAAAAGCCCTACCACCACTATAATTTTAACACAGTATTTCGTTTCGATGGATGCTTCGGCTTATTGCACAATTCGAACGTACGTCGAACGACGTGGTGTCCGAAGACGTTACCTATAATCCATCATTAAAATCCGTCATTAAGTAGGGAAATACAGGATATTATGTTTTTTTTTTCATTTTAAGCTAACTGATAGCCACGACTTTGTCTGTGTTCTTTTATTATTTTAACAGTATATTAGATGCATAGAAGAAAAATCATACATCATACTTTACTTTTCAAATTTCTTTGTAAACAATGTTATCCGTTCACGTTCGCTCTGTTGCGCATGCGCTTCACATAGTTTGCCCCACCTCACATGTCGCTGAACGCGTAATGCTTATAAAAATCGCAGTCTTTTTTAAACTATTATAAGTTCATATTTAATTAAAATATCGTGATAATCTTTTTAAATGAGGACTAATTGTGTAAAATGAGAATCTAAAAATAATTATCAAAATATATCCATTAGTTTTTATATGATTCGCAAACAATGGCAGAACCTTAACATTTTATTTGTATGTATACCGATATATCTATATAGAAGATGGACATAATTCGAAGTATACGTCGACAATTTATAAAATATACTGTAATCATACTCAAAGCTGTATAAATGTTTAGACTTGAATATTTGTAAATTATATATCGGTAAAAGCTTATTTGCATATATACAACTTTACATCAACTACACCGTTTAATGTATAGAGCATGTCGTATACCATATTTTAATGAACACGGTTGTATATCCCTCGTATTGATCAGGAACAATTAATTGCGAATCTAGTTTATATTCTCTGCGAACCGTTACCATACTTAAAGCTACGCGCATGTTACAAAAGATTTAAAGCGTATGTTTGTTCGAAGAAAGTGACGGGTTTCTTGTCGTAAGAGATAATATTTGATAACCATATGTTACAAGCTATTTTATCGTTGAACATTATTGTAAAAAAGTTATTTCGTCACTGTAGGGCAGAGACCTTTCATAATTTTATGATAACGTCGCGTAGTTTTGATGTATTACTAATTATAATTTTTAAGTTATTAGCCCTATATAATTTTAACTTATTACAATTTTTATTAATATAAAAGAAGACATTGAACACGATAAAAAAATCTTCATGAGAATTTCACTGGGATGACACACTGGGATATTTAAATTTGCCGCACATTCTTTACGTGCCACTGTATCATAAATATTTGTAATATTTTGGATGAACTAGTTAGCGGATATGAATGCAGTCTACTTGAGTTTCTGAAGCGATGATGAATCAGGTTTGAATGAGCTGAACTTTTCGGTGAAGGAAAACACTGTGACGAAACCATGATACGGGAGTAGGATTTTTCTAAGCACAACTGGATAGTTACCAACCTCAAACACATCGAGTGTGCTCCCGCAGCTGCACTTCGAAGCCAATCTTCCTGTAGATTTAGCATACTTACTGTTTTAGAGCATACCATCTATTGACATCAAGTGGGATGGTGGCAAAATGCTAAATTCTAAATAGTATAAAAAATAGGCCACTCCAATCTATAAGTAATCGAAAACTTAGGTAGAATCGCAATGTTCAATGTGGCTAAAAATAGTAGGTTACTACTCCTAAGGACTGTGTTGAAAGGCTTTTGTGTCCCAGTGCGTGCCGGCCACACCCTTTTGACAGGAACACAGCAACGCGACTAGTTATGGTGGTATTGTTTCCACTGTTCATTTTTATAGTATATGTACATTTATCAATATTGTCTATATAATAAATATATAATACTAATATTAAATAAATATAAGGATATCAATCCACGCTTTTTAAATCAAAATAAACATAGCTATTATTATATTAACTGAACAGCCAATACATATAAATATTTAACATCCAAACGTAGAAATAACAATTATCTGAGGCAGTTTAAAGTTAGTCATGTGCGGGGTCGAATCCGGGGCTTCACAGTTTAATAATAGGAACTGAGAGATCTCACGAGGTCTTTCAAATTTGTGCTTGTACATAAAAACGTATACAATCGCACGTAAAAATAAGCGAACAACATTTAAAATAAAAAACAAGCTATAGATTCATTTTGTGATGTATTTAGTGAAGTGAATCTTCTATTAGCATGGTTGGGAAAAAAATGTACTTATGCGTTACGCGTTACCGTTGCTATAGTTACCATTAATATGTTCACCGTTACAATTTTACAATATATCACTTATTTCTCAAAGTTTTGTAAAATAAATGAGGTATTTTTTAAGCTTATGCTGCGAACAAACTGTTGACCTGTGCCTTATGAGGTCTACATTCGCTTGTATGGAACTTAAACCTGTATGGTTTTGGACAGTCCAGAGGTTTAAATAAACAATAAAAAACTAAGTAAGGTTAAAAGAAAACATGTGGATGAAATTTTTAATTGTATATTCATCTACTGTAAATATCTATAAATAATAATAATTATTATATTTCTTATAGATAGAAATAAAAATTGTTGGTACTTAACCGAAACAAGATATTCGTTGTAGTTTGAGTCAAAATTGATTTTACTATTCAATGAACTAGTATTTTTATATCTAAAAATTTATATCATATATAAATGTAAGAAATTTAGAAAAACTAATAAATTTGTTCGGATAAAATTTTAATAAGTAATGAAATAGATTATATACAATGATTAAGCAATGTTTTCAAGACTATTAGATGATATTGAGTACAAAACTTATCATTTCTTATTTTAGTTACCACGAGCCGTTCATAACGAAAGGGTGTACTGAAACATCCATAAACATAACTGAAATATACCAATCATTGTTTTAAGTACAGTTTAAAACAATAATGATAATAATAAAAGTGTTAGTTATATACGAGATTAATGGAAACAAAGATTGCTTTTAAAAATGTATGTGAAAACGAAATATTACATATTCTAAAGAACGCAGGGTAATACGCTTTCGACTAAGATACATGACAATAATTATGACAATTAGTTACTACAATGATAATAGCAGTGGCCGACCGCGGCCTACATGAACGATATTCACTCAGTTATTCTATGGGAGTGGCTGTAATATTCGCCAGCACAGATTGACATGATGTCACGTATCATTGCATCATGTTTACGGTTAGTAAATCATTCAACTGTACAACCACTTTGTTATGTGCAAATAAAAAATAAAACGGTCCATTTAGTAAGAGTATTATATAAAAAAAAATATTTGAACGAGTTGTTGTATGCTTTTCGTTCCACCAACTTTGTCAAGCGTTCCTCGTAATCATTTTACGCTTGTTATAATAAAGAAGATCAAGGAAAATATTATGATAAAACTATAAAATAGCGCTCGCTGAGTAATGTCAATAATATTTATTTTGTTATTGTTCCGGTTTCTTTGAAGAAGAAAGTCATGATAAAATTATAGGCATTGTTAATGTCTTACTGGCTAGCTACCTTTTCTTTACACGGAGAAAGCCCTCATCGGCAGTAGTGGATTTGCCCTAAGGTCCAGGGGATCCGGGCCTAGGGCGGCCAGATATTAGGGGCGGCCAATCGTGACAAAAATGATAACAAGAAATGGAAAAGGAAAGAAAAAGGGTGGCTGGTACTTACTACATGGCCTGGGCCCTAGGGCGGCCAAGACTACAAATCCGTCACTGCTCATCGAATTCCCACCCCGCCGGGTAGCTGAGGATTGGTTATGTCCGATTTGCACTAAGATCCCACGGTACCGTCTCACACATCTTTTATCCGGGGAGCAGTGACTGCCTACAACACTGCGTGCTGCTGGCTGCTGGCTGCCGGCAGCTGCTGGCTAGCTACCTAGGTCAAGTTGAAGACATGTTAAAACATATTTGTGTTCCCGCAGCTGTCCTTGAAAGCCAGTCTCTTTAGATTTAGCGTGTTTTAAGCGACATCATTAGTTGACATCACGTGAGATTGTGATCAAACACTCGACATAAAAAAACTGATTACAATTTATTTACATGTATTACAACTATACAACCCTCTACAATGGGAGTCAACCGTGTAATGGCTTTTTACACGCTTTGATACCTTCAAACTGCTATACAGACTTATAACACCATTTTTATAGCATAAACGATTGAGATGTATTACTCTAATTTATTGTATTGTTCACACAAAGACCTTGGTTATCTGTTCGGTAAACAAATTAATAATTAAGCCCGGGGCTCGGACACCCGTGCGGGTTCCGTGTGACCCCACCACATTTGCATTTAAGAATCGTAAATTTATGTCGCGCCACGATTAAATGTTTAATCCAATTAGTCTAATAATGCCCGGTTGAAAGTTAGCTACATAAATTTTAATTATAATTACATTTGCCGAAACGTTAATAATACACATTAATTATAATTAATTTTTTATCATAAAATTATATAGGTGTTATATTTTGTAATATTCAGAATTAATAATTCATAAGGTATAACATTACATTAACAGAACCCTTGAGGAATACCTTTAGAGATAGTTTCCATTAATGTACGTAAATCTTTATAAAACAACTAGCTGACCCGGCGAACTTCGTACTGACTAGCAGTCGAATTCTTTAATTTTTTTTAATACTTATTCTGCTATTCGGGACGCTATATAACGTTAAATATTACCATCAATATTAATGTCAATATTTATACGATATTAACGTCACTTAATTGTTTTGCCTTCCCGGAACCTCTCCACTAACACTTAAACTTTATGGTAAATGGTATTAAAGTTCAAATTGACTTTTAAGTATTATTACGAATCGTATGTGAGTATAGAAAAGTATAGTTTTTAGACTTTTTCAGGTATTTTTTTAATTTTTTCTCTCTGTAAGAACGTCCTTGTGCTTCAAGGAATATTCTAAAAAAGAATTAGCGAAATCGGTTCAGCTGCACTCGAGATATGCGTTTAGCAACACATTCAACGATTCATTTTTATATTATAGATAATAAGGCAGTACAATTTAATATAGATTATAGAAATAATGAGTCCGTGAATATAACAGAACAATATATTTTGGATTACTTCGTAATGTGATTCTTTTGTAAATAGTTTTTATACAGAAAGCACTACAGTTTATTGCTTACCGTACATCTCAAAATGAACAAACACGCTGTATAATCAAATAACCTCTTATTAAATAAGTTGTTGATAAAGTTATAAATATAACTAAAGCCCACTTCAGATTATCAATGAAATGTGAATCTTTGAAACTCTAGTACAGAACTAACTGCATTTATTGAGGCCGGCATCAATATAAACAAAACCACTGTTCTCGTATTTCCGGTCGTGTGTGGCACACACTAAGTATTATTTGAGTTATAGTACAACGTAATACAGGTAAATTTGTTTTAAACATGACTATTTTTCGGATTCATGATAGATTTATAATTAGATTAGGAAATATTCATTAACCTTTGGACTATTGAAAACCATAAAGGTTTAAGTTCCATACAAACGAATGTAGACCTCATGAGGCACAGGTCCAACATACTGTTATCAATATAAACTTAAAAAACATGATTTATTACAAAACTTAGAAAAATAACAAATTATGTATTGTAAGATTATAATTTTTATGTAAAATGTAATTTTAAATTATTGTGTCATTTATACGGACTTTTTTTTACTAAAACATGAATGTGTGATGTCGTAAAATAAGAAAAATGAAAAACATAATCCGCCATTTTGGTATCCGGGTCTTAAAACTCAGTCGCGGGGGCTAATGAATATAATTAGGTACTTGTTATTAGAAGATTGATAAAATCAATACTTAAATACTAATTTAAAAATAGGAACTTTATAGCCCAATATTATGTTTTGTAATCATATACACTAAGAAATATATTTATCATTTCTACTTACATTTGGTGACTGAAAATTGTTTACGCTAATAATTCGTAAAACTATGTCATTAATATTTGAATTTTATTCATAAGATCAAAACTTTATTAAATAGTAAAAACAAAAAAAAAATACCTGCGTAGAATAAAGAACATGCAAACATATGCAACCTTCTTACTTTAAGGCGCATGTTAAACCAGAGAGAGCACAGCTGGAGTTACCTTGAACGCTCCGTGTTAGTTTTCCATCTGTTTACTTTTGAGCTGAATATTTGATCTTGAACCTGTCTTTAAACTCTATGATTTATGTAGGTAACCTTAAAATTGAAAACATGCTTGTTGAAACAAATTTAATTATAACCATGGAACAAGCGGCCCGTATGTCAATAAATTGACGTAATACGTTTAGTACAGTTTACTTTTTTAATACAGTCTGCGCCAAGTTTTTTGACCGCTCTGAAAAGCAGAACACAAATTTAGATATAAACACGTATGATATTATATGTACAACTTCAAGACAATTTAAAGTTAAATAAATGCCAATTTTAAATTCCTGAAATAATATTTTATCTAGTTCAATGAAGCCGATAAAGCGACCAAAGTTCAAAACATTTTAAATTGGTTCGCAATTATAATAAGGCATATTGTTAAACTTTGAGGGATTCGCTCTTAGATGTAGCTGCTAGAACACACCAATAGATGCTTAGAGACAAATTATCAAGTTAAAGATGGTAACTTGCCAGGCGGACTTAGGAAAAACCCAATAAGCTATGGTTTTATTAAGATGTTTTCACTGTAAGCTCCGACTCAGTCGCATCTCGTCGATTAACGCAATGTCTCGTCCTCTAAGCTAATACCTATATCATAAGTAATATTTGGTAATAATTTAACTATGCCATTGTCATTCATCATCATCATCTTACGACTTACCCTTATTCCACCTAAATAGGGTCGATACGACATGTTTTCCTTTTCCACTCTCTTCACATCTTCGCACCTTTTATACATACGAGTATATTATTTTTCGCACAATCCATCCACACCTTTTTCGTTCTATCTCTACCCCTAAAGGTAGCCGTCCACTTTCAAACTCAAAACTTTTCTTGTTACATGGTTTCCATCTCTTCTCATAATAAGCCCGTGCCATGCTAAGGAATTACTTATACCATACTCATCTTCTCTGCCACGGGTGCTACTTTCAAACTTCCTCTGATTTACTCATTCTTAATTATTTTAACATTCGCGTCTCTACCACAGGTAATCTTTTCTCATCTGTCTCTTTCGTAGCCCAGCTCTCGGAGTTAACTATGTATTAAAATAAAAATAACAAACACGTGCAGAGTCGAGGACACATCTAGTGTGATATAAAATCATAAATTTATTATATTCGTCCTGTTATAAGTATGTATTACCAGATGTGACGTTAATTTCGATAGCTTTAAACAAACAATTCCGATAAACCCGACGCTCTCCAATTAGACATGTCGTTCATTTAGAAGATTTGAGCCCGTGATCTCATTCCGATCCAGAAACCGTGTGATTTATCGTCAGATTACGTTGTCGAAGCGCCGGTGACGCAAGGGACCATCCGACCGTGACTGTCGAACACTCCTTGATGACTGTTGGTACAAATTAGGGCTTCCGTCTGTATGTATTTTATATATTTAATAACTTACAAGTATTGCTTTAAAAGGCGAAGTGTAAACATCGTGTAATTAACATTAATACTATAAAAGTAATAGCTCTTGTAATTAAATCTATGTGTATATATATAAATGAATTGCTGTTCGTTTGTCTCGCTAAAACTCGAGAATGGCTGGACCGATTTGGCTAATTTTGATCTTGAAATTTTTATGTAAGTTCAGAGAAGGTTTAAACGGTAAGAAACATAAATAATAAGTGAAGGAAAATACAAAAAAAAAACAATTTAATTTTTAAATACAAAATGTTCCTAGCTATGAAACATTTGATGTCTTTTGTCATTTTAGAAATAAAAAATTGTCATTCGTTTGTCAAATATTTATAGGTGCGTTCAGATATTCGCCTGTTATATAGCTGTAGTATGAGGTCCGGGATCTCTTTGGTCTGTTTTGTTGGAATACAAAACAGTTCTGTTTCAGAAATAAAAATTGTACACGAGAAAGCTTTAAATTTATTAAGTGCACAACTATATTGCAATTATAATATAAATAAAAATATCGTATTAAATGTTGACCACATTTTACACAAATATATGTAAGTGATAAAGTTCACCGGATCATCTAGTAACTAATATAAATTCTTATATACAATCTTAAAATGTACCTTTATTATGATTTTTTTTTAATTATTACATTGTTTTCAATAACTTTTGATGCAAAGTATAATAGAGTAAATTGGAATTTGAATATAAGTAATGGTTGACTATATCTACACTAATATGATAAAGAGATACTGGACTTTTGTATATTTATTTATATGGGAAAGTAAGCTCTAGAACTATTGCACCAATTTTATGAATTAATTAATTATTTGAAAGATTCATTTGTTATTCTATATCGATATAGGCTTTCTATCATGCTGCTATATATACATAATGATATTATATTTTACATCATATTATATATATACATGATGACATTGGTCAGCTAGTCCGGAAGAAGTGGCACCTTCTCAGAGCTTCTACGGCGTCTATGTGTTATCGGTTACATCTACACCCTACACAAAGAAAGTGCAAGACAGAATTGTTCCTTTTAACAGAACATATTAAAAATTATCTGTGTGTTCTTATAACCACACGAAAAAAATGATAATATTTTCATAAAAAGTAGAACAAAAACGTCACGCGATGTTTGATCCCAGGCGTTCACCCATCCAAGTACTGACCGCACCCGACGTTGCTTAACTACGGTGATCAGACGGGAATCGGTGTTTTCAACACTCCACCCGACACAATGTTTACCCCCACCATGTTTCGTCACACAAAAAGGTTGCCGATCAGAATTTCAAAGCCCTTCCATAAGAAGTTTCACTTCAAAAAGTCCTCGACAGCATATACCCATCTACTAAAGATAACTCACTGTAAGCATTCTCTATAACTATACAAAACATTTACGATAACTGTATTGTAGTAATACTGTTTGTACTTTGTGGTAACCCTATTTCTAATGGCCTATTTTTGTTATACGTGTGGTTGTGTGAACTGAAAAATGCCAATGTCGTGACGTGGTACCTACAAGAGTACTGTTCACTCTAGATTTCTAACACCGCGCTTGTTTCACAGAACACGCCATGAATGGCCGCGCCACGACTAAACGACTCGTTTGATAAATCTCAGGTTCTGTTTCATGAATATTCTCTCTATAAGACACCAACTGTTATAGTTGATATTTATAAAACTGAAATCCGAGTATCCGGAACTTGTTTATAATTATAAACAAAGAAATATTAAAAATGAATACCTAAAGTTTTTGTTCGTCGGAATATATATATAAAGGTTTGTCATTTTTTTTAACTGTCACAAATGGTTCAGCATCTAGATATTCGTGCATGCATGCATGTTAATAAAAACAAATACTTTAGCTATTGTTAAGTAAAATTACATAAAATCTACTCATGTCAGCCTACCATTGTTACCTATGTGTTTATAATAAATTAGCTTTTGCCCGCGGCTTCACTTGCGTCAATGTACATTTGATTACCTCTCGGAAACAGTACATTTTTTCTCAATAAAATATACCCTGTGCTCTTGTCTGTAATCCTGACAACGTCGACAACAAAAACTTATTACGATCAATTGAGTAGTTAAGGCGTGAAAGAGCCACGTACAAACAAATTCGCATTCATAATATTACTAAGGATGTGAATATGAGTCACTTTGTTGTCAGGAACACAGAAAATGATATAGGACATAATATTAATAAGGGCATAACATTAATTCCATAAAAAAGTACTATTCCCGAGGAATAGGCCAACGTTTCCTTTTATATCGTTCTCTATTAGTAATAGTTTTACGTTTCAAATTCGATATATTCTTTCGCCTCTTGTGATCAATGAACTCAGTTTTGTGGACCTTAAATAAATAAATCTACGTTAACACGAGGAATGCGGCGAATAAAGCTAGTTTGTAATTTTTGTAAGAACATATTTTCTTATTAATCATAGTTCGTATCCGGGACATCTTTCACAAAATATTGATTTTATTGTCGATTTTATTGTGTCATATGTACTGAGAACTACGTATTTGAACTGGATTAATCGTGGACTGTAGTTTTTGTTTTCACAACTGTAATTTCGTCCTTATTACTTAATTTACAAACCTTTTACCGATTTTAAAATATATTTCTTAAATTATATAATTTCTGCTTAACGTCGTGAGGAAAGCATAATGATAGCCCAGATAATACTGTGATAAATCCTTTAGCCATCAGTGAATATTTTGCCAAAATTAATATATTCCTTTTTATTAAAATTTAAAGTAAATTATTGATGGTCTATTTAATATTATAATGATTTGTTTTGAATGCAATACTAAATAGTCTATTACACGTAACGAGTATAGTGGCGAGACAATAAAACGACACTAGGCCGAGAGAGTCTGATGAACGACTAGGTGTTTATACGTATTTTGCTTGTTTGGCGAGTCAGCTTAATTTCGACGCATTAACCGACCGACTAAAATGGATCGCAAAAGAAAAGATTTTAAGATAATTTTCAACCGGCTCCTACTACTCATCATTCAAGAACTATGGGAGTTATTGGGAGAAGGGAGTAGAAGTATTTGGACAAGAAATTAGATTTCAATAAGGCGCACCCTTGGCGCAACATAAGATATTTTTAATGAAATACAGATCGAAAATCCCAGAGGATTTAGGGTACTTTTAAGAATTATTGTAGAACTTTTTGCGACATTGTTGGAGTACATAACTCTACAAATTGCACACAGAACTGGCGAACGAGTTGGCGAGTAACGGCCGAGTGTATGTTCATACTTGTTGAGCGTGTCGCTGCGAGGGCGGAAAAATGAAGCGAGAGGTGGGTACTCGGCCTAGTAAACAAATCGAGATCCTAGTGACTCTCTCGGCACTCTCTTCAGCTTAGCACTCGGCCGAACACTCGTCAAAATGTTCATATATACCGAGTACTTGGCCAAGGGCACTGTCTCGCCACTGTACTCGTTACGTGTAATAGACCCCTTTGGATTAACTGTACACGTATTTAATAATTAATATATTTATAAGTCCTTGGGTGCACGTGTTATGTGTAATTATTCATTTAGAATCGAGGAAGTCGCGAGTCACTTGCAGCTAAGAAAGCCGCGGACGGATGTTCGTGCAAACTCGGTATCTATAAAGAATGTTATGGTAATAAATTTTAATAGACAAGCGACCCTTTTGTGTTCCGTTACAAATATTTTATTGTATGTTGTTAGCTTACGTTTTATCTTGCAAACTAGTCAGCGAATTCGAGACGCTATTTATAATATTCAAATGGAAAACGGAGATAAACGGTTTACTGGAAGCGAGGACATAAAGTAACTTTATTTATGTATGCGATACATATACTAAACTATTTATATATACCTATTCACGGTCTTATGGTAGCATCATTGACATCAATAAAATTTGGGATTCATTCGTGTACACACTGTGGCCTTTATCAATACCTCCCACGTGTAACGTATCTGCATTAGACTAAGTTTGCAATACGGTCGGTGAAATTTTGGTACCGACCGTTAAAATGTTCTTACAGTTCCGAAGGATTGTTAAAGAATTTATAATATATATAAGGATAGCCTGTAGATAAATCGGCAAGAATATTTTATGTATAAATACCTAACCGATCATAAGTTCTGTACCTTTTTCTCTTCTGTTTGTCAACCGATTTTCATTTGTTTTGCAGCGATTGAAGAGCTAACGTGTTATCAATAAAAAATAGACACAGTTAGTTTTTTTCATTACCATCATCGAGACGAAGCCTTTATTTATAAGTCTCCATTCGTTATACTTCCCGATCCTTACGTCTACTAATCTACAATATTTATATAGTCTTTGTTAATAAAACACAATGATCATCATCATATTCTTACCATTATCCCTCCTAAGTAGGGTCGGCACAACATGTTTTCCTTTTCCAATCTCTTCTATCAGATGTCATCTCTGTATTCACACACCTTTTATACACATATAATATTTCACAGAATATATCCATACTTTTTTCGGTTTTCCACTACTTTTATATTTGTCCACCTTCATATTTAAAACTTTTCTAGTTACTTGGGTTTCATCTCAAAACAAAAACCAATAATATTGAAACTTTTAGATTAAAGACTTGTGGTCAAATTTCGACACTTTACTAATTTATAAATTAGGATCTTTAAACAATAAATTTAAAGTTCAAAGTCAACGGTAAAGGTACATTCATCCTATTGAATTACCCTACGACACTGGTATTAGCCATCAAGAATGTACTAAAGCCAGGTCAGAATTAAATAAAAAAAAAAAAAAAAACAGATTTTTGGTCATCGTAGACGTATTGGCTTAAAATAGTGTCAACTACTAATTGCGATTACGATATCTGAATAAATACTGTGTATTAGATACGAATACGAATTTGTTCGTATTTTCTAATACAAATGACGAAATAAATTAAATGTAGTCTAATTAATAATCTATAAAAGTTGATTTACCGTCCTCCATTAATATTTGTCATTATTGTATTTTTATTATTACTTACAGTTCGCTGTAAAGTTCCGATTATGTATAGTTGATTTTTGCGGTATTGCTATAATTACAAAATAGGCATATTTCAGTATATTTAAAAAAGTCCTCCATATAATTTTAAAATCATTTCCGTGTCCTTCGTAGCTCGTGATAATTATGTATTTTACAAAAGTGTTGTCCCTTATTGATACTATCGGTTGCTTTGTATTCACAAGGGCTACGATCGGCGGCATAAAGAACAGGCGCCGATTGTGATAGAAATTATAATTATTTGACACTTCCATACCTTATTAAGGGCCCTTTGTTTCATGATCCTATAATTGTTAGGTTTATGAATGAGCATTATAACGAGACGTCCATTAAAATCGCAACAATGGATGATTGTGATTCAGTTTCAAATACTCTGTGCCCTACTTAATTGATATCGGAACTCATAAAAATTTATGTGGATATATATATTTTTAAGAATACTAGCTGTTCAATATTAAGCTATTAAGGTTGTTAAACCCCTATATAAACGAAAATAACCTCGAATCTCTTATTATTCAATGAAATTGATCGTCTCTTTGATGGTTTAAGCGAATCCCTGTAGCAGATATATCACAATCTAGCTGAAAGCTCCACACAACAGATCATGAACAATAAACAAGATTATTGATATAGATAAGATAAATATTAGGTGTGATAGGATAAATATATACGACTGGAGGTAATTATAAATTGTAATTCTGTACATCGAAATGCTTCTCACATTTTAAGTTCAAAGAGTAGTAAGTCGCATGTGTGTCAATAGATGGCGATGTATAATTTCTTCATGTAGTTGTATTGTTATGTCGAGATTATCGACACTAAATAGCATAAACCGCCATCTATTGGTACAAGCGAATTAACAGTGTTCAGCTTCAGTTTTCTTATGTAACACAAAATACACCAACATATGTTCCTTTTGAAAATTACTACTAGGATACAACTATAAGAATACATTAAACAGAACCATCAGTATCCACTACAAATCCCGTGCTTACTAGTAATTTTAACGTTATTTATTTATTTGTAGTGAAAAGACGAAAATGTGTGAAAATGTCGTCGTTCTTCAATGGGCCAAGCATTATGAAAGCGATTGAAAGCAAAGCATATAGACAATACACAAATATGTAAAAATAATAATGTCACAGCAAAATATGATGTAAAATTCCTTTGCTATGTATAGAGAATTGCTGTATCGAATTTTACATATATGGTTTAACCTCAAACAGCTTTAAAGTTTCAGTGAAAGTAGTTCATTGTACTGAAACAAAGGCGCATACCTTTAAAGATATCCAAACAGTAATATTTTTGGAAACAATTGCTATCGTCACATCGTAAATTTTACATTTCGTTAAGCTTTCTCTGAATGGAATAAACATAAGGGACTTAAGATAATCTCATGGCTGTATAGAATGTATTCTTATTTCAGTGGTCAATGTGCGAATACTTTTAAATCGGTAGAAGTACTGGCAAGTTGGGGAATAAGTTTTTCTGTTTTGGTTTAATTTTCTTAAATTAGCAAAACCGTTCAATCAATGATCTCTACTTAAATAAAAGAATAGATAGTGCAGAAACTTTTCATTGAAATTTATAAAAAAACCAACTCCCCTTTTGATGCTATCGCTACCATAAAAAGTATAAAAGTCCTACAAGATAAATATATACAAATAGAATAATGTAAATTTATTTTCGGCCTGCATAATATTTACAAACAAATTAAATTATATTCGTCACATTTTAAATTTAACATGTATGACATAAAGGTCGCTTTATAAGGCAAAGGACAATTTATCCTATCTACCAGATCAGTGTCACACTCTATTGGCGATTTCAAACGTCTAGAAATCTATGGTTTTATATTTTTAACACTACATTGTTGTATTTTCCAAGGTATTTACGTATTCTTTCAGTAGTTTTTCGTAATCACAATCGACTTCGTAATTAAACGCAAATTCGGAAAGTTGCTTACATTCATAGCGATTGAATTATCAATGACAATGGCTCTTGTGTTTTTTTCTTCGTCTAATACACCTCATTCAAACGCTATTTATTGTTACAGAATATTAGCAGCACATTCAAGACATCCATTAACTCACGCACAAACGACAAGCACAGAAGTTGCTCGACCGGTAAGTGTAAATAGAGGAGAATACAATTAGTATTTCTATTTATTAATTGTTTGGAATTTTTAAATTTAATAAACTTACGATTTTACTTGATTGCATTTGATAGACAGTAGAAATAAGCACCGTTTAAATATGCCTCCTTAAAATATATTATGATTTACTATTCGTTTCAAAATTATATCGTGATTGTGTTAAAAACATTTCCATTCAGTATGATCTGAAAGTATTCTTTAAACAATTATATTATATTCCATGTTTTAGGCTCACTAGGACCGGTAACAGTTTTTTAGGTTTTATAACAAAATTCCAAAGCACATTACCGATTTGCCGGATACTAAGTTCAAGCACCATGTCAAACAGGTTTTAATGTCTAAAGGCTATTAGGTACAGGGTGGATCAATTTGTGAACGATGGTGACGTCTGTAAATGACGCCCTCTCTGTGCATCCACCAAAACGGAATGTAATTATATGTATCTATGTTTAGAACTATGTTTTAAAAATATGAGTTATAGCCTGTTTGATGAAAATATAAACCAGATCAAGTTTTCTTGCCGGTTCTTCTTGATGACTGGGTTGTTTTCCGAACCAATGGTAACTTTGACGTTCATAAGCGCCTTCTCAGGGCCTAAACTGAATAAAGTATTTTTGATTTTAATTACAAGTATTACATCACGTATAAAATAAGTATATTATATACATATTTATTTGTATAGCTTTGAAAAATATAATCTACATGTCCAACCAATATAAAAGCACGTAAGTTTGATTACAGGCCAAGACGCATCTGAAATATGATTTACATGGTGTATGTAACTTCAGAAATTTTATTCACGTTATGAGTGGACTTTAGCCGCACCTCTCACTCTTCTCGTCGACGCGACGTACCGAGTCGAATTACTATACTGTAATTATTCATTGTAATAAATATTTGAGTTACAAACCAAACGCATATTATACTACTATAATATTATACATATTCTGTTTTCAAATATACATTCTATTTTCATAATGAGCGGTTGTTTGAACGGCACATAAGCTGACTGATGTATTACTGTGCCACCTAGTATCCAATTATTCGAATATATTCCAAAGGATAGCAGAAAATATTCTATATGACAAAAAAAAAACACTAAGGTGTTCCAACTTTTACGATGATCGAATGTCGGAGATTAACAATCTGATACATATACATCAACGTTTAAACATACTAGTGATCGTCCAGTGGTTGAAATTCGGTACCATAATAAGGGATACAACGTTTTTTCACCACGTGTTTTTATAAAAATATTATTATCTGCAATTAGTTTTTTTGTAAATGTAACTTCTTTTGAGTGTGATACAAATATTGTAAATATGTTGTAATGTAATGAAATTAGAATAAAGAATTTATATGAAGATTGGGAACGGTTGTATTTAGAGATTTCTCCAATAATACTATTACTCAACTCAACTCATTGTTTGTTTTTAATAAGCACCAATAAGTTTCCGTGTCGGCGTTATCCGATGCCCCATTTGAAGGTCAACTTTGTTAGTTATTACGAGTTAAATCTTATATTACTTATAATATCAAATTCGCATGTGTAATAAAACATTTGGGTTTCTTGTAACCCCGAATACATAAAAGATTGTTTTTTGTATGATTATAACACACAATAAGTATTATGCATATCATATTTCTGTAATAAATACACTGGAGAGTAAATACGTGTATTTGGTTCAAACTAGCTGCCCGTTCCGGCTTCGTATGGATGTACTAACAAAGAAAATGACATTAAATTTTGCTTTTATAGCAAGAACGTGTAATTAAATTAAATAGCAACTGAATAACTAAACGTTAATGTATCAATTCGGTCAATATTTTTAAAGATCTACTTACTCTCTCGCTCACTTTGTATATTGAGGTTTCTTAACTCAATTTTTTCAACTTTCCCTACGATGTTTCAAACATTTTCTATCATACACACTTTGTCCTCACAATCGCACTATTACATAAAGAATTAGCCAAATAGAAACAGTTGTTCTGAAGCGATGCGCTTACACACATTCCGCAATTGATTTTTATTTAACAATGCAGCTGACATTATTTTGTACATCTTTATCACTTTTGTGTTAATTTTCCAAGCCTCATATAAAGTGAAATATAAAAATAAATATTATTTAAGGCCGTACATATTATTATATTTAACACTTTTCGTGAGTTTATAGGTAAACGAATGAAATGCAGGCTTCTAGTTAAATTCAAGGATTTTCGTTGTTTTCTTCCAACAATATTTAGTTGTAGAGTTATTGTGAACCTGTCAGATTTTAATAAGTTCGTTTTCAATTAGAAGATAAATATTATTTCTATCAAGCATTTCATGCTGACTGTAGATAGTATGGCACAGTGGTAGTAAGTCATATTAAGCCGAAAGAGAGATGACGGGTTCGATCGTAAGGCATGACTGACTTTTATGTGATAAACATAATAAAATTATGAGTTCTGTGTCAGGGTGTTAAATATGTTTAAATATCTATGGTAAATCAATTGTTTAATTACCTAAAATTGTCTATGCTTAATTCGTGATTAAATGGCCTTGAGAGAAATTGTCTTCTAAATTTACAAAAGTATAGACCTGCTTAATTTTTTTATTAGATAAGAATACACCACTAATTATAGACAGCCGGACTGGAATTGCAGATATAAGGCAATGTCAATCATCCATTTAGTTAATCGGAATAATTTGGAACAATGTCAATAAGCTATCAATAAATCTACCTCATATAACTGCCAATGATTTGATAATAATTTAAACAGTTCCTATATTTTACTAATTTCATTTAATTATAATCCCAAACATTGCAACGATTATTGTAAACATACTTTGAATTAGCAAACAATTAAGGTTTTATTTATTGTAAAACAAATGAATAAGGTATAGTGTTGTTCTTATAGTATAAAAATACCGGTGGTAGTTTATCACACGTGTAATATAATTTCAGACAACAAAAACGACGCAAGACATACGAACGAATACGTCCATTTTCGCGTGGAGTACTTGGGGACAATGGAGTCGGTGCTCAAAGACCTGCGGTGGTGGAGTAGCAATACAAGAGCGTTATTGCTTGCCCAGAGATCCTGCGAGGTGAGTTCTCAGTGTAGCTCTCTTATAAAGTAAATCATCAATTCAGATTATAAGAAACCCACTGCAGGGTCATGCAGGGTCATAGGTTTCTTCCCGAAGGAAGGTGTAGGTATAATCACCACATCAGCCTACTACGTTTTAGCGATTTCAAAATGCGAGCAATCCACAGTTCTATATTATCTCACATATTATGATACTATAAGAACATTGGTCATTATCAGCCGTCAGCTGTAGTGTGTACTTATTATGTACACGCGTTAGAAGTTATACTTCTTTGGCGTAACAAGTTAAAATCTTTTCAAAATTGTTATCTTTCGCCTTATTCTGCGTTTGTAGAAAAAAAAACTCTCAAAAGAAAAAAGGTATTTAATACATACATACTTTTTTCGAATAAAATGTTGACTATATGCTAACTTCAGGGTGTCGCTTTTTCGTGACGATGTGCGCGCGCATCCTAAAAATTTATTCACATCATTTTTCCCTAACGCGCCAAAAGAAGTATAACTTCAATAAATAAATATATGTGAATTCCGTGACATTCGTTGGTACATGCCGGGGTTCAAACTAATGGTTATCGAATCGATATTTCTCCATTCAAACTACTCGACCATCATGACATTGTAAAGAGATTCACGTCATTTGTGTCATTATACAAACTGTACTCTGAAATAAATGTAACACGGTAGAACTAAAATACTAACTGATGCTAACACTGGTGTCCGAATAAATCGATACGAAATTGGTGTCTAATTTTTTACTTAAAAATTAAACTGTCAAGCTCACTATGGGGCGCATAGCCATATAGGTCTTCACTACGATTTTATCTTCTACCAATTTTTTTTACATATAGGCTCTAGTGTTTGGCTAGAAACTCACTTGACAAAACATCGTGATTTAAGATGGTAAACGATCTTGAAGTGATGATGGGTTAGTTCATAGCGTGTATGGACACCTAGTTAATCTACGTGGGTTCGAATCCTTGCTACTGAATCGGAGCTTTCGATCCCTCTCCAGGTTTACCCTGATGAGATTGTGTTGAAACGCTAAAAATAAAAAATAAATGTTACACATATAAAACCTAAAACTACACTAACCTAAGCCTAAAGGAGAACAAACTCTAGCTGCCGGAACACCTATAGAGGCGCGTGCCGAACGTTTTCATCTTGAAGTTAATAGCTCACCAGGCGGGCTTAGAAAAACCCACATTGCGTAACTTTCATCACGATGTCTTCCGTCACCGCAAGATCCGCCTCATTCGCATGGATTCAATTGTAAGTCGTTGAACACGGTATCGGAACATGATAACCACTGAGCTTTAGTATAGAGTTTCAACCCGTTCTACAATAATGAGACAATGCTATCGAGAGATTACCGTTACAAAAGTTTAATTTGTCTTGGTTGTGTAAAAAATAAATATATTAGTGAGTGACTGAGTAATTGCGAATATCATGCCTATTCTTAGAATCAGCCTTTAATTATCGTAGGCAAGTAACATTACGATTTCGCGAACCGAAAGGAAGCAAACAGTTTAAATGACGATAATACGTCCCGTGTGCTACTTTTGTAAATGCTACAAACAAATCGTTTAGGCCGGATGTGAAGGTGTGGGTTAAGGTACTTAATCTAGCGTTCCATTATTACTATTATGGATTGTATAGCATGCGACTTATTTCCTTATTAGTATATAATATTGATGTATATTTTAAAGTGAGAAGTGGTTGTCATGACAACATAGTTATTAGTATGGATCCTTTAGTATAATACAAATATTGTAGATTGTATATGTAAAGAGCGTGAAGTATGACGACTAAAATGACTTATAGATGTAATATAAATATGCAAAAATAAAACAGTTCAGTACAGTACTGTTTCCCTGTGTATCTCAATTGATATACTTTTTTTTATTGATTACCTATTGATGTGCTAAAGTATTCTAATCAACATAATAACTTTAAAAATAGATAGTTTGTTTTCATACTATCGAATCCAAACTTTTATATATAAGTCTTTTAATCGTCATACTGCACGCACTTTACGTTTACAAAGTACAATATTTGTATAATACTCAACGCAGTTACATTTATAACAATTAACTTTGTTACCCTTATTAAGATCGAACTTCAAGCAAGAGACACCTCTAATATAATATATTATATATTTATGAATTTATAATAATAGTAACTATTATATATTTAAATAAATAAACTTAGTGTAAACTTTTACCTTCAACATAGTTTTGAAAATTGGAATGAAGAAAAGAAGGTTTTCCGCTACCCTGTTTTACTGTAATTCGATAATAAGTAGCAATACATCAGTTTAGGTACTATTCAACCGATCGTTATGAAAATTAAACGTTATACGAAATATGTATATTAGTATAATATCTGTTTGGTTTTAACTAAAATATTTATTGCAATGAATAATTACAGTAGGTCCAGTAATTTGGAGCAGAGTGAAAGGTGCGGCTAAGATCAGTTTGCTTCGATATTGTAAAACGTTCTCTCTATCGCACAGCGCAATGACTGCGAAAGACAAAGATGACGCTATACGAAACCAAACTTATCCGACTGTCTCGGTCTTCTCCTCGACGTGGCAAATCAAAAGCCGGGTACTGTATAAACTTTTGCTCAGCAGCGGGCACATCTAGAACAGTGTATACAATATAAATATGTAACTGTATACATTATATAAATTGTATACAATATAAGGTCTAGAAAATTAATAAGCACCAACAATGTTTGGTCGTTCACACTCAAAGTTTGCACACAAGTACACACAAGTCTCAACATATATGGCGTGTAGACTATATTTTATCAAGTATATATAGGTGTAGTATATAACGTGAATGAAATCGTGAGTGGTTTTTAGTATATTACAAACTTAACGTGTAACTTGATTATCATAATAATTGCATCAAGGCAATAAAGTGTCTAAAATTTAAAATAAAGTGTAAATAAAATAGAAACGACAATAATTGTAGGAAATATATATTAAAAAACAAGCTTAAATGATTATTTATAAATTACGGTTAATTTTAACGCGATGATGGCTCAGTTGGTAGCGTGTTCGGACACAACGTCGAAGGACGTAGGTTCGAATCCAAGCAACTGAATCGAAGCTTTCGGTGAAGGAAAACATCGTGATGAAACCATAGAATGGTGGTGGGGCTTTTTCTAAGTCCGTCCTGGGCTAGCTACCACCCACAAGTTTGAAAACCTGTCGCCAAGCACCTGTTGGGTGTTCTGGCAGCTGCACTTGAGAGCCAGTCTCTCTCTATGTTAAGCGTGACTTACCATCTGAAACCACATCATCATTTAACATCAGATGAGATTGTGGTCAAACGCTTACCTCTAAAGTATTAAAAAAAAACTATGTAAACTACACAATACAAATAAATATCAATAATAATACTAATAAATAGTGTTTTCTATTGGAAAATTCATAATTGATGTATGGCAAAATAGTAAATAGTTTCGCGGAAACAACTTTCGTAGCATTGGGGTGTACTGTAATGCGTTAAATCTTATTATATAATCGGTACGTTCAGTAAAATTTATACTTACCCATAAAAGTAATCAAGTAAGCAGAAGATTGAATTTAATAGTACATTTTAATACAACACAACTCTATGTTAAAGAACCAGTACCGTTTCTATTTTATGGTCGAATAATTCATTATAAGTAATAACGTAAAACTGAGATAATTGTAAAGAACTATTTTAAATTATAAATGCTAGCATACAATAATTATATGAGCAAATAAAATAATATGGTTTTTACTGAATTCATTTTTATTTATTTATTTTGGGTATTAGATATGTAACTCCACTAACATAGCAATAAATAATATTTAGATCTTTCATCAATATATTACAAGTACACGACTTTTTCACACAGTCGTCAACAAATAAATATTTTAATAACAATAAATTACAATTGAAATTACATAAAGAACGAAAACTAAACACAAGAACAAAAATAATATCATGCCATCTAAATATCGATATGTAGTTTTTGGCGGTATTGTAGTAATGTCCTTGTAGTGGGTATTTAATAATTTATTAATTAATCGTTGTGTTATTTAGCTCTATATATGTATATTGTTGATTGTCTTTTTTGTATTTAGTTTGGTTTATTGTGCACAAGTGAAGTGATGGGAAATAATGCTAAGGAGCATAGATTCTGACTTTCCACCAAAACTGCCACGAAAGTTTCTAATAATTCGGCCACCATTTGTTAGTTCATTGAAATGATCGCAAGAAACTTGTAACATCATTACCTATTCGGGCACTTACAGTAATAGATCTACTAGAACATTGGTTGCCAAAAATATCGATAGATATTGTCAATTTTACAAAACAATTGAGATTTTATTTTTTAAAGTCACATATTTTACGAATCTTGTAGAATCTTTAACAGAGAAAAACAATAATCCGCATGTAAAAAAGTCTCAAACTGTTATATCAATGACGAGTTTTTATTTTATGAGTATTGGCAATTAAAAACATCATTATTATTCTCTCTTTTTGATTTACAGTCTCACAGTTAAGGCGATTTAAAGCCAACCGTATGTTAAATTTGCCAAGCTGGTGCAGCGTACAAAGCGTGTCATAGAAACATCCTACATCCTCACTAATATTATAAACGCCAATGTGAATCTTTTTATGCTTTCACGCCTTAATAAACCCCTAGCCTGCTCCCTTGCTGTCAAATGTATCCTCTCGCCCAGAGAAGGACATAGAGTACATGAAAAGCAAGCGAAGCCGCGACAAA
>JAQQSE010000337.1:0-49187 GCA_035772565.1 Antheraea assamensis
AATATTGCATTAATTTTATTCTAAGTGCTAATCAAATCGTTTTTTTTTAAAAAGACATTTACCAGTTCCCGTATAACAGAACGTACATTAACATGAGCGAAGCCTCGGACCAAAGTTATGTATAATTTACAGACGAGTTTACTTAATTTTCTACTACAATGACACCCGACAAAAGTAATCTATCAATATTAAAGATTTCACCTTTTTACTGATGCAATATTACACGTGACACCTGATGCACCTGATGCACGTTTAATATAAACCTTAGATAATTATGTTCTGAATATAAATAATTTTAATATAGGAAAGCATTTTTTCTCGCTTACATAATAGTTACAATTAGCATCTTCTTCTACTTCTTCGTTCTACCAGTACAACAGGTTTGCCTTTTTTCACTTTACTTTATCAACTGTCATATTTTGTTCATCCTTTATTCATGCATGTATTGACCCTTTTTAAGAAGTGAGTAGTGGCGGACTCCTAACGATTAAAACCCCATCCTTAAAAGTCTGCCACACATTCGTTGGAGTACACAGCATAGTAGTTAGAGTTACGGGATCGCGTTTGCATGCACAGCAATGGCCCGGCGGAAAGGGCCAGCGCGAACGCCAGGCCGTCCGATGGCAGAGATAGCCCGGTCGACCTGAGCTCCGCTCCTTCGCATGTTATTCGGACCTGGGCGGAGGCTTTATCGCTACATACGTAGACTTATAAATGACCTTCATTGATGTCTAATATACATTAATTAAATGTTGTATTAAGCTGTAAGTTTTCCTACGATTTCCAAATAAAATTAAAAATATCTTCCAACCAACGCCTCTCCGTGTTTTTACCAAGACTGTCTTCTCACTGGCTGCTTCTAAATAAAGTGGTTTTCTCCTAATAAGCAGAGGGGTACAGCGAGGGACATAGTCTGTCAGGGTGTATTATACTGACTACCGAATTGCAGGAGCGTTCCTTAGTTCTCGATACGCAGTGTTATGCGAAACACGTTCACCTCGAGTAAGACGGGTCTCTTGGTGAAGAGCACTACGGACTAGGGTCTTTAGGTGGTAAGTTAAGCTTTCACAGTGGCTTTCGCAATGAGAGCATATGGCACCCGTGATCCCACTCCCTGCAGATCAGAGATACGACTACTTCATCACGCCTGCTGACCATTTACTTATACGACTTTCATTCCCCCTCACGATATAGCCATACCACGCTACAGTTTTACTTCTCACTTTTACATTCATCAACTAGTACGGTGAAGCTATGAAAGCGCGTCATGCCAATGACGTAGTCAGTTCGAAAAAAAAAGAACAGTCATCAGAATAATATTACAAAGAGATTTTTTGTGAATTATACATACATATATTATTTATGTTCTATTTTATTGCATCTAACGTCTAACCTAATCACGATCGTTAGACCATTCATACAAAAAGTTAATAGGTTTGTAAAATATGTTTCAGTACAGGTAATTGTCACGAGCAAAATTAGAATGTGATTAAATTGTTACAGTTTTCTACATTAAATACCCCCATTTATGTAAATGTATCTATTGGTTATACGTCTTGCTAAGAATACTTACTAATACAATTATGTAAAAATTTTACATTTACAAGTAATTTTCATTCCAAGTAATAATAGAACGTAATTATTGAATGAGGTTAATTAGATTTCTCAGAACATATTGATATTTATAATGATTATAATTTTCATTCTAGGTATCGTGATAATGTCGTTCCCGTGGGGCTATTTGGTGGACACTCGTGGTCGAAAACGCATGATTATCTACAGTTCTTTATTGGCGGGTTTTTTTGGAATACTATCCGGTTTCATGCCTGAACTTATTAGCTTTGCAGTGTGCAAGCTACTGACGTCGTTTTGGTGAGCATGCAAATATAAACAATACAAAATTGAAGTTCATTCAAAGAGGCTTTTCTTAAACTTAAGGTTTGTTTTTGACAATTTTATGGAAATACTTAGGATGAAACGCACACTCTCGAGCTTGTCTTTGCTAAATATATATTTGTGTGCGAGGGTCTAAATGAGGCTCTTTTTTATGGGCTTGCGTTTCAAAAACAACTTATTTCTTACAAAGTTTCGTAAATAATATTCATTGTCTTAATTTGTTTTTTTTTTATAAGAGATACAGGTAAGGACTGGCGGAGCCGCATGCGGCTCGCAAACCGCGCTTTGCCGACCATTAGTCTATACAAATAAAATCATAAAAATATGTCGTTAAATATTTCAATTCGAGTTTATTCTTATATTAAGGAAACCTATTAATAATTGTACTTGTTTAAAATAATTAATTTAATAATAACACAACATAAGAATCAAGTAAGAATGTTGGTGAAAAAAAAACATACTTTTTTATGTTCCACTAAAACCGGTGTGAGTGTTTAACATGGAAAATATCTGTGAGAACATTTATAACAAAGACAACTTTTGATATTATAATTGACCATTTATTTACATTTACATTTATTGTTTTAAATTTTATATGCAATTATTATTTATGAAATCATTAATAATCCTGGTAAATATAAATTCCATTCAATTAAAAAAACCTTACTGACGTACAAAGTATAATTCTCAACGAGTTAATTGTTAGTTCTTGATAATTAACATTCTGAAATAGTGTTAATTATTATTTTAATATATCATTATTTAATAACTATCCATCTTTACAGCCTTTTCTAAAGTTTTCAAAGTCTAATATTTTATATACTTCTCTGCTAGCTTAGCATGTCCTGCGGCTGTACCGTATACGTATATGGGTGAAATACTGCCACAAAAATACAGAGATATCACACTTTCAGTCACGAATGCAATGCAAATATCGGGATCAGGTTTAGTTCCACGTAAGTAACTAACTATATTTTATTATGCAATCATATTTACATCATTGTTAATCTCCTATCGTAAGATAAATGGAACGTTAAAATCTACCTTTGAGGTTTCAAATGGAACATTTTCGAAATTATTATTATTATTTCAATGTAACCTTAACTAGTTAATGTAAGTATGAACTAGAACGGTGGCGTCACTTTTCAAGAAACATTAAATAAGCCAACTGTATGTAAACAAAAAAAATAGTTTTAGCAGACGACGCATTACATTTATGTACATACAAAAACAATTCAACTTAAATACTACTGTATAGGACTGCTTGTTTATGGACTCATGTTTGTGCATGCATAAAGTGCTGGTTATAAATGCGAGTCATATGATAACAGTGAAACTGTCATTTATGAGGATATAGGATTAATGCCCCTTATTACGCTGCCTACTCATTTCAAGGTAAAATCAACAACGTTGAATAATTACCTCGACTTTATTGGTGTCGATAAGAAATACCGCGAGTTTAATGTAGGAGTTTACGAATAACATTTTGTTCGGTTTTCTATATACATATATGTAATGAGAATGCAATACTTTGAGCCTTGATCCCGTCAAAAGTATGGACAGTATCCGCATAGGACTATGACGATTGGATGTAGAATTTTTTGTTGATGGTTATAGGCTATTATTTTTTCTGGATTTGACTTATCCCTCGCCATTTTGTTAAATGCCTAAAGATGCGGATGGGAATCAGCTAATAATTATAATCAGCATAGAAATAACTTTGTAGGTGGTAGAGCTACGCTGAAGCTATTACTGGTTTCAGCATGAATGGGTCGGCTCGCCCGGGGTAGTACCACCTTCACACAGAAAACCGACGTGAAGTAACAGTGGTTGCACTGTTGCGTTTCGTTCGGCCAGTGAGAGCGCCGGAGGCCCACATATTTAAAAGGCCGGCAACGCACTTGCGACTCCCCTGGTGTCGCTAGTGTCTATGGACGGCGGTGATCACTTACCATCAGGTGACCCACCTGTTCGTTAAAAAAAAAAAAAACTTCGAAGACAGTTTTTCCAGTATTCCAATGTTAGGGTACGATGGGTCTAAACATAATTCCATAAACGAAGCAAAGATAGAAAAACAAAGAGTTTCAACAGTTAAACTTAGTTATTTTTATACACTGTATGTTGCATTTGACCACAATCTTATCTAATGGTAACGATATAGTCTAAGCTGTTAAAATGCAAACCTAGAGCGACTATGGTCTTAAACATAGTTACCGCTCAAATACTTCGGCCCCTACACTGGATTATGCCATGAGCGTTCTGACGACGATTTTTTTTTTAAACTCTATAGGTTTTAGCGTTTGGCAGCAGTCACGCCTGATTTTAAATACACAATGTGGTCCAAGATCGTAAACACGCTTAGCCTAGATGGGGTAAAAGCTCTCAAGTGTCACTGCCTGAACACATCTATATGTGTTTGGCTATAGATTTTCAACTTGAATGCGGTAGCTAGACAAGCTTAGAAAAAGACCTATTACCCACCTTGTTATGGCTACGATGTTTCCTTTATCGAGTGCTCATTCGCAAGGACTCGAGCAGGGTCCACGGAGTGTCCGAACATACTAACTAACGAGCTATCATCATTTAAGGTGTTAGGCGGCAGATTTTGAATTTGAACACGGTAGTTACCCAGCCAGGTATTAGAAAATGCTTTAGCACCTATCATATGTTAGATTCATAACGATATTCTTCTTTCTACTTAGCCATTATCGTATGAGAAGTACGGGCTGATTTTTGTTCAACGTGCGGCACGTTGAATATTAATAGGCCTATGCGCTACACTTTAAACGAAATAGGTTATAAACATTTTTTTTTATATATTATAGGGGGCAAACGAACAGGTGGGTCACCTGATGGTAAGTGATCACCGCCGTCCATAGACACTAGCAACACCAGGGGAGTCGCAAGTGCGTTGCCGGCCTTTTAATATATGTGGGCCTCCGGCGTTCTCAGTGACCGAACGAAACGCAACAGTGTAAGCACTGTTACTTCACGTCGGCTTTCTGTGAGAGGGTGGTACTACCCCGGGCGAGCCGACCCATTCATGCTGAAACCAGTAATAGTTTCAGCGTAGCTCTACCACCTACACACATGTTGGTCCCAATGAAAGTCTGAGCTGATAATTTTACGAAAGTAGGCACAATTAAACTTAAAGAATGAATATACCTATCATAAATCATTTTGTAATAAAATACAGTGTTTCATTTCAGTAATAGCGTGGGGAATCCTACCACTTGACTTCAAAATAGATTTCGGCTTATATTACTTTCGATCCTGGAGATTACTCGTAATCGTGTACGCAAGCCTGTTTATTATAGCCGCGATATTGATGGCATTCGGGCCCGAAAGTCCGAAATATCTCATGTCCCAAGGGAAACACGACGAAGCCTTAAAAATATTGCAGACCATATACTCGCGGAACAAAGGAAAATCACCTGAACTATATCCAGCAAGTATTAACATTTATCTTTTGATTGACTTGGTCAGGCATTGAATTGTACTCCTATGATAGTTTATGTTTGTAGTAATAATGAAATGGACAGTACAGCGGTACTTATCTATATATAACTAAACTAAACAGGACAGCTGTTCTGAGAGCAACCATAATAGATTACTGCTCACTTTTTAAGACTAAGCTGGGACGCCTCGTGTGGTAGTCAGTATTGTCATCCACACTTTTCGAAATAGAATACAACATTGACAAGCACTGCAGCTTGCCAGATTAATTATGCGCAGACTCTACCTTTTTTTTAATTGATATAAACTATACTCATAAACATTAAAGAAATATCGTAAGAATAAGTAACAATATAAAATTGTTATGTTGACGCATTTCGTGACCACTGAAGGTAAGGAAGTGAAGATAAATTTAATTTAATTTAAATTTATAAAACTTGTCCTAATCATTGGTACGAGCATCTTTATTAAATAAAACTAGCTAGCATTCAATATATTTCTTAAATACGATCAAGAAGTTATCATTGTCTTCTTTTTAAATCGCATCTTCCTCTATCATATATCACCATATTGACGTCGACAGTAATCCGCCATCTTCTTCTTCTTCTTTATTTTTTGGCTCCGTCACGGTTTGTGCACTAGCCAGCGTCAAGTAACAAGATTTTGTCAAGTAAGCGTCTTGTGATAATTATAATGTTCTAACAAGATGGTGGTTTCCTTGTTAGAACTTTCCATGGAGTTTTGGTGGCATCTCAGAATGCATATTCCGTGGTATTATTTCCCATCCATTTCACTTGTGCATAATAATCGAACTATATTACGTAAAACACCACCAATATCACAAAATATAGAGTCTAATAACACAAGATTATGAATAAAATATAAAAAACACTACATGGCAGTCTAAGATCCCGCCAAAAACTCCAACCATCTTATTTTAATAAGGTCATATATTTTACAGATAACAAAGCTACGTACCACAGGCGGTGACAAAGAGAAAATAAGTTTTTTGAAGTCATTGAAAATTCAGACGATACCGTTATTAAAACCACCGTACTTAAAATGGCTTTTGTTAAACGGATTTCTGTTTTTTGGTATATTTTCAGTGTAAGTTATAATCAATGTTCTTTCATCGGCTTTACGTAATATATCTGCGTTACCTAGCGATCTAAATTTGCAAAATGGCGACCATGAAGAATATAACTATTTATACGCTTCGAAATAAAATTAAAAAGGAAAAACCCGGACCTTTTTGTAGTCATAATAGTTTTATATTGCTAATGATTTATGTTGGTTTTCACTTGCTTCCTCGTAATAAATGTTTAAAACGTGTAAGCACATTGTATTATTGATAAAAACGGAATATAATGAACAAAATTACTGTTCTAAATACTTAATCTACAATGTTACAATATCATTATTTTACAAGCGTCAGACAATAACAACATTGGAGTTAATAAATAAAGTAAAAGATACCATATGAAAAGAAGGTTAATTTCAATTACTGAAACAATTTTCCCAATACGAAATATAGTTTCGAAGATTACCGTTTATTAAAAATAGTCGCTACAAACCATTGGTAAGCATTTTTCTCCCATTTGACAAACGAATTACTTACGACTACAGGAACAAAGATAAATTATGTTTATTGTTTAGGAATTCTTGTCTTTGTTATAGGTATTTTACTTTCTTTGTTCGTAATATATTTATTATCTTAATATATGATAACGGTATAGATTTATAGATAAATATTTTATAACTATACTTATGATTACTGATCTTCGGATATCTACTTAATAATTTATAACGTCTAATTGATAGCGTCTTGTTTTTTTTTTATATAATATGTCTGAAACATCGTAGATATACTGCAGTTTTGCATTTTGAAATAGTTTTATATGCCATTTGTTAATAATAGATGTCATGTATAAGACCTTTGTGTCACGAGAAGGATACCAATATTCATTGAAATTTTAATACGCTCTAAGATATTTAAGTACTGAGTTATTCGAACTTTTCCTAAAAAAAAAAAATTTCCTTTCCATCAAATACAGTCCTGTTACTTTGGTTGTGTCCAGTAAAGCGTCCTCGTTCCACCTGTCAAGGAGTATAAGCCAAAAGCAACGAATCAAAGAGTTTAATTCATATCTTGATGATTTATTAATAATGTCTATTTTCTATTATGTAATTTATTTAATTAGCCGCATATATTTATCGATAATCTTTTATAGATAATATAATAAACTAATCAGTGGATGTAATTTTTTTAATCATAGACGGACACGCCTTAAGTTGTAGCAAGATAATGATAAAATTATGACTTTCTAGTCTTATCCTATCGTGTAACTAACACGTTTTTATATTACGGGATATGACACGACACTGTTCAAAAGGGGTCTAAAATGTGCTTTTCAAGGTTGACAATAAACATAAAACAAAAAAATTATCTCCACAAACATTACAATTGTCCATATTTTGTCCTGTGAGTTCGGCCAACTATCCGATTGTTTTCCCTTGACTTCAAAAATAAAATTAGTTCTATGCGTTGATTATATTTAGTTTTGAGACCAATCTATTTCAAATGTCGTTAAAAAGCGTATACTGACATGTTTATAAATCATATAATAAGTACTAAACGTAATAAAAATGATACTTTTTATTCCAGATTAAATGGTCTATATATCTGGGTGCCAGATGTTTTAAACAGAGTATTCACTGGAAGCACTGACAGTCAGACCGCCTGCGAGGTTATCGCTCAAAGGTTAAACGAGGTGAATTCAAATAATCTAGATTATATTTGCTCTTTTTTTGTTTTTTGTATTTAGACAAATGGTTACATTTATATGCGTACGCAATGAATTCCTTATTGTACATTAATACGTTTCTAAAATATAGTCCGACATGTTCTCGTGAATAGGAGAGTGAAAGAAACCGTTACCGTTGAAGTACACAGTACCCTGCACCTGCAGTGACAGCTTCGTTTGGTTGGTGCATAATTTCATATAGGGCCATCTCGTAAATTATTCAGGTACCAGTATATTATCATGCATTGACAACCATGCAAGTACCACAATAATTTATAAGATGGCACTACATAACGTGGGCTCTAGCAATGAATTATGAAATCACGGTTTTTCAAGGAAGACACTTCTATAGAGAAACTTAAAAATAAAAAATACAATATTTGATCCAGATCTTGAGGACCATTGCCAAGATACACGAAATAAATTTATATATATTTGTACACAAGAATTGCTCATTTCAAGTTACAGGATATTGCCCCTACAGTTTATTTTGGAAATATGTATCCTACACACGTCTAAAGATATAAATTTCTGCTAATCCCCTATTTTTCAACCCTTAAACTGTATCACCACTATATCATTTTATTTCTTGCAGTATTGAGATTTGAAATGATTATAAAACAACGAAACATTAAAATATTATATAAGAATTTGGTAATATTACATAATGTCAACCGCCCTCAACTTTCTCCTTAGTAATGAACATTATCAGGATAACAGTAAATATAGGTCTAATGTCATCTTGTGACGAGTGGTAGTAAAACGGATAGCTTAAAAACTTTCTTCATGAAAAACCTTTAAGTGTGAAAATTTTTATAGTGAACGGTCAAATGGTGCTTGAGTACTTGCTAGTGAATTCTTGGTGATCACTATATTATATATATTAGCTTTTGCCTGCGGTTTTGCTTGCGTTAATGTAAATTTCATTTATACCTCGGGAAAAGCACCTTTACATTGAATGAACTATATGTCACTCACTGTATTCTTGACAATGTGTAGGTAAAGTGTCATAATGATCTGCTGAGTAATTAGTGTTTAAACAAACTCATTTTTATTTTGTGCATTTATAATATTAGTTCATCAACAGTCTGTAAAAGACCCATTGCAGGCGATAGGCCTCTTACCGAAAGAACCACGCCAGCCCACGGCGTATTGGTGATTTCACACTCTGAGAAATCCACAGTTCTATATTTTTCTCCACATACGATGGTACTACAAGAACATTTCTCAGGTTCAGCTTATCTCACGATGTGTTCCTTCACCGTCAGCCGACAGTGTTACTAGTTTCAATTAGTAAATGTACACGAATTACGAAAAATTCGTAGGTACATGCCGCGGAGTTCGAATCTGCGGATATCGGATGATAATCCACCGGTCAAACAAGTAGACTATCATTACTTTAATATTATAGTTAGAACTGCCTATTTCAAGTAAAAAAATGGTTAATATATTTTTACTATATTAAACTAAATAAGACTGTTACCAAATAGGTTATTATAGTTTGGAAGAATTTCTTTGTTGTGTGAGTTTCAGTTTCATATATTTATTTTAGGACAATATGATTAAATAATTAAAAATACATATATTTTCAGACAACAGGAGAAGAAGCAGAATGTGTCGACACAATAGACACAATTACGTTCATTATTAACTCGACAGCGAATTTCAGCTGCGCTTTAATAGCTTTAGGTGTCAGTAGCAGCGTGAAATTTATTGGAAAAAAGTTGTTAATAGTCATAATATTCTTCCTAATTGGAGTTTTCTGTATTTTGATCAACTTTATAACTGAGAATATGATATTCGCGATACTCTTATCGTCATTTCCAATTCTGGGTCTCTGTATCGGACCGGTTAACGCTTACGCTGTAGAAATATTCCCAACAAATTTGAGGTGAGGATTCAAATGTTACTTATTAAAATCTTCTATATTAACAAAATGGACCTCAAATGGAACTCAAAAACTAATGAGTAGATTTCGATCATTTTTTTTGACGTAATAATATTCACAATTAAGTAATAATTATAGATCGATGAACGTCGGTTGCCCTCATGAAAAATAATGACACATTCTCACGTTCCGCACGAGCAGAGCGTGCAAGTGAGGTCGCGGAACAAACGATAGAAAGGCGCAATCGGCCTAAGCGTTCGGCTCTTGGCCCATAATTTATCGAAAAAATTGTAATGTTCAATTAACCCCTTCTTTGTATTATAGAAAATAATAATAATTCAATTCAATTCATAAAAGTATGCGATTTTTCATTAATGTTCTCGTATGACGTTATCACGTAAAATTATCGCCCGTAAACCGACTTTACAGACAATGATTTTTTTTCATTTTACTTCATAGATAAATAAATGCCTTGGTTCTTATCTAGAAAAATAATTATCACTATATTACCAATGAATATAAAGATATTAAAGTTTTAGGAAATAAGGTTTTATAAACACTACCTGTCTTATTACAAAAACAAAAATGACACGAGTTTAACACGAATTTTATCAAACATTGTCTAAAACCTTGTTAAATACATATTTAAAATACTTTATTACAAAATAGCGTCCAAGCGGTCTCTAGCTAAACATCAGGTTTATGTTTTTTATGCAAGCAACTCTGAATAGCATTCATTCAATTCGATCTCACAGCGGTGCGGCGCGGCGTCTACGTACATTTGAACTACATGCACCTGCACCCTGCGCCGCCTGCACTTTGAAGCAGGCCTAGATTTCTCTTCTATACATCAAATACAGTGTTAAAATAATAAACAACACAGACACAAAGCTACGGGTATCACTTAGTATAAAACAATAATAATTTTAGCCTCTAGAGTCCCACTGCTGGGTCGAATGCCTCTTTCTAAGAGAAGGTATGGATATAAACAGCACGCCGACGTAAGAGCGAATCCAAACTCCGAAAAATCAACAGTTCTATATTTTCTCATATACGGTGGTACTCCAACAAAATTTCTCAGGTTCATGTTTTCTCACAATGTTTTCCTTCTCTGTCAACCAACGTATCACCAATTTAAATTAGTAAACGTTCGCAAATTCTGAAAAAATATTCCGTTAGTATATGCCAGAATTCGAACCTACGGACATCGAATTGATATTCCACCAGTCAAACCACTCCACCATTACGACTTTTATCAAATAGTTTACATTTAGTCTGCAATTTTGAATGAAATATTCAGCTAATTAATTTTATGAAACGAACATGGACGAATTCATTTCTGAGAAATAAATAAAGCTACAAGATTTTATTTTTACTAGACATATCTATTGATAGTTCATAGTGTTTTTTATACTTAGATATTTAAAACTTGTAATTACTCTTTTTCAGAGGCATGGCTGTTGGTTTGAGCATGATGCTTGGCCGTATAGGGTCCGTATTTGGGACTAATATAGCGGGTATATTACTAAATACGGCATGTACAGTGACTTTTTACTTTTTCGGAGGATTACTAGTGGGTTAGTATTTCATCTGTGGTATATAGAAACTTTTTACGGTGATATTAATTCATTATTAATTATATAATAATTATTTTTATACTCCTAGTAAATATATGAACTATATAGTAATATAAAATTATACTGACGTGTTAAAAATATTTCCATATTGTACAGTGATTTACAGAAACTATATAGAGTTAATAATTAAGATGTTATGAACAAGTTCAAAATATGCGTGCCCTAGGAAATCTCAGATATACTCTATATACGTTAGTGCCGTGAATATAACAATGACACTTACAGAATTAAAAATCTTTCGTTGTCAAACAACATATAACTAAAATATTTTTACGAAATATAATAAATTATAAATATGACTTATTCCACATTCATAAGGTGTCAAAATCAAAAGTATACCAATAGTCAATTATACTAATTTAACTAAATTTCTCTTATATATTTAAAGTATATTTTTTATGAAATAAAATATCTATCATTTCGATATTTCCTATGTACATTCTTTGCCAAACTTTTGACCACGTATTTTATATATGTATAACATCGAGACAACTTTAGGATAAACAAATGCCAATTTTAGATTCCTATAATAATATTTCAAGGTTGTTTTGTATTAAAGTGTTGACTATATTATGCGTAAACTCAAACTCACGGCTATATCCAGAGCGGCCAAAAAGATTGGTAAGGACTGTACATAGATAATGTAGAGCAATCGGCATTTGTATGACCTAGTTTTTATGTATCAAATGATAAATTATTTATTTTAAAAAATAAGAACATATAAACGTTATATTAAAACCACTTTACAATAATATTTAACATATTTTTTTTTTGTTTCAGTTTGCTCTGCGGCGTCGCTCCTATTACCGAAATCTACAGCAACAAATATTAAGAAAAAAAAAATGAAAATTACTCGACTATAGAAAATATCTCTATATTTAAAACTATAACAATATACAAAGTGATTAATAAATGCTTTTGTAATGTATTTATGTTTTAATTATATTTAATGACAACAAAATTCGAAAGACAAAACGATGCGTTTGTTACCTAATACTTATTAGACTCTTTGCTTTGTTATAAGTAAGGCATAATATAATAATGTCCCATATAATCGTATAACGATATTATAGAATGATTTCTAAATACTGAAAGAAAACATTGAATGAATATATTCTCAGCCAAACGCTAAATCATTTATAATCACGCAAAGAGAAAAAATGGGTTACAAAAAGTATAAGCAAAGATTTATTTACATAAGCTGAATTATGTACAAATTGATATCCTATTCACATGTATATAGATAACCTGTATATTTTACCCATGGACTTTGTTTAATACGAGTATATTAAGTCCATGATTATAAGATTATAAGTCGTGGTGGTCGAAAAGTTTGACTGGCGAATGTCACTTCGATATCAGCAGGTTCGAATATTGGTATATACCGACAAATTTTTTGAAGTTCGCGTATAGTTATTAATTTAAATAGGTAAAATTATCAACTGACTGTGAATGAAAATATCGTTAGGAAACCTGAACCTGAGAAATGTGTCTGTAGTACAAAGAACAAAGAAAGTATACTGCAACTAGCACCACACACTAAAACACGTGTCGACATAGATGCAATAGGAGGTAAGGAACGCGCGCGGGCGAGGCTGCTTCGCCTTCACCACTTCTACGTCCCTTTGATAACTACTTAAATGTGTGTTCTGCGCATTTATTTCAGAACGGTCAAAAAGTTAGATGCGAACCATAGCATCCTTTCATTAGTCTGTATCATAGATAATACATATATATATTGAAAGTCTGTACAAAATTGTTTATGTGGAAACACTGAGCTGTTATCTATAACTGTCAATTTTTTATTTGTTTGTCAATATTTCATTACATACGAAGTAAAATACTTTCTCCTTAAACGTACAATACATTTTCGTTTATATGCAGAATTTAGACTCTGATAGCGAAGATGATTTGCCATCTGGGTGGGAAGAGAAATCCACAGAAGATGGAAATGTATACTTTATCAAGTAAGAACATATTGTTTTTTCCGTTTCGATTGAATAAATGTATACTAATTACATTTTTCACAACTACATATGGTCAACCTAAATTAATTTCCATATATCTAAACTGTATACTAATGTATTTTTTGTTTTAATTTACAATACCACTGGATACAAGACCTTTAAAATGCGTTTATTTATTTTAATATTTAGAATTACAACATAAATGTATTACAGATATGAATAGTTTTGTAGAACTTTGGTTTCAATCCTTTATATCAGGATGTGTTCATTACTATATTGCTAAAACCTGACTGCTATCACCCTTCGGCCTGTGCAAGTTGTTTGTTAGTTATTTTAAATAACATCTATGAACACTAAGTGTGTAATGTCAGCCACTCCAAAAATAAATTAAGAGTTATACACAATTTATAAAGTTTTGATATACACTTTCGAAAATAAATATATTTACAGTACCTATACAAAAAAAATACAATGGACTCATCCTCAGACTGGTCGCAAAAAAGTAATTCCTAAAGAATTGCCATTTGGATGGTCGAAAGCAATTGATGAGACTGGTAAAACTGTATATGTGCAAAGGGAAACTGGCAATAAAACATATGTTGATCCAAGGCTGGCATTTGCTAAGGAAGAAAAGAAACATGTCCATGATTTTCGGCAAAGGTTTGATGGTTCGTCTACAGCATTTCAGGTAATTATATTGTATAGTTCAGTGTTCAATTTGCCTATACCTCACTTAAAATATACATATCATGGAAATTTGTATATACTACTACAAATATAACCTTGTCAGAACTAATGTACAATATATTATACAAACTAAAATGTAGCATTAAGGCCTAAGTTTGAAAAAAAATCGTTTAGAAGTCCAGTATATAATATGATGTATATTGAAGTTTTATGGATTTTGCTCTTAAAGCTTCACACCAACTGTAATCTCACCTGATATTCTGATTAATGCCATATTATTCAATAAAAGATTGTCCAAAAATGTTCTTTCATTTAAAAGTCATCTTAAGACCTGATTTAAATGAACAAGAGATGAAAAATATTGCTTGAGTTTTTAATTTATAAAAAAATGAAATGCATGGACTGGAACTTGTAAAAACATATTGAACATTGGGTTTTAACTCATCTCAATCATTATAGCTTGGCCCTTTGGAGGACAATACTATACAGATAATATATCTAATTTTCTTAATCTGTATTGAAGTTAGATTCATATTTTAACAAAACTTAATAAATTATTGAGAATTTTTTTTTAATCATATCAAAAGTCTTGGAACATATAAATATCTATAATTATATAAATGTACCTGATATAATGTCAGATAACATAAACATATTATTAATATATCCTTGTAGAACTTTTTAGTATGTTATGAAAAGTAATGATGGTTAGTTTATTCAAATACCATCTCATTAAAAGTTGATTTGAATCTGGCATAGAGCCAAATTTTTTTTAAAATGAATATTGTGATGAAACTAATGCAGTCTGGCTAGCTAACTCTTTCTGAAATCTGTCACCAAATCCTGTAGGATGGTTTGATTGTTGCACTGAATATCCAGTAATCTTCTACATTTCGTTTTTCACTATCCATACTCCGCATTATTATTTTTAATATTGGGTGAGGTTGTGGTAAGCAGCAAAAAAATATAAACTATAAAAAATTGGTAAAATTATAACTTCAGGTACTCCATGGTGTGGACTTGTCAGGGAAGTATGCTTTAATAACAGGATCTAATGCAGGCATTGGCTTTGAAACAGCAAAATCTTTAGCAAGACATGGATGCAATGTACTTTTTGCTAATCGTAACATGGAAAGTACACAGAGAGCGATTCAAGATATTATTAAAGAGACAAATGCCTCAGAGGATCTTATGAAGGCAATTCATTTGGATTTATCATCATTGCAGAGTGTAAAACAATGTGCTTTAGCTGTAAAAACAATGTTTTCTGAGTAAGTATTTATTGCATATTATTTGATATATACTTAATAATATTTTTTAATGACATTAGTCTATGGTTCATTTACATTCTTCAAGTACTGCTTGTAATTGAATAAATAAACATATATATTTGAAAATTTATACCATATTAACTTTTGTATTAATTGGAAATGTTTCAATCAATATTTTTACTGATTATATTCAATATATATTCATATATATATTTCAAATCAATTGTATTGTAACCACCTAAATCAATAAAATAGAAATTATTAATTCAGTTCAAAAGTAATACAAATATTTATTTTATTTTTCATTTAGCCATTTAGATATACTGGTGCTTAATGCTGGAGTATTTGGTTTGCCATATACAGAGACTGTAGACAAACTTGAAACAACATTCCAAGTAAATCACCTTAGTCATATGTATTTTGTTATATTACTCGAACCACTATTGAAAAATGGCTCTCGGGTGGTGTTTGTATCATCAGAGTCACACAGGTAAATGCAATTAAAAAAATATCATGTAACAATTCTGCTTTAAGATTCAGGATACTCTTGATTTTCACCATAATATTTACCCACATATAAAGTATGTATTGAAAGAGGGTGGAACATCAAAATGAATCGTTAAAATTAATGTGCTGTCGATGTTCAGGATAATATAGTTTCGCTGATATTACATAAGGAAGAGCTTGTTTGGTAGAATATCTCTTATATACATATCGAAAATATAGTTTCACTGTGACTCGAATTTCAACACTACTGAATGTATTGTGGCATAAGACCGTGTCACTTGATGCGAATTTTTTTGTTGCTGGTCATAGACCACTTATTTTTTGGATTCGATTGACCCTCCACCGTTCTATTAATGCCTAAAAATGCGATCAGGTTGGAACTAGTTAAAGAAAATACATCTTTAAAGAATATTTCTTGACAAGAATCTGTTGAATTTATTACATCTAAAAAAAAATATTGGGACTATTTTACATCTACTAATAAATTATAGTGACTACTTTACAATGCTTTCATAATAAAACTGGGCCAGATGTGTACAAAACATAGCTTATAAAACAAACATTGCCAATATACCAGGAGATATGACCTACTAGCACAGCGTAAGTGAGCCATACTATTGAGCTGAGAGGCTGCGAGCTTAAAATCCGACCTAGGGTTAGTTGTTATGCATACATATATATAATTCGTTGTTCAATTACTTAAATACATGCTATATTTATTGATTTATACAACATGGGAATTTAAACTATGTAATAACTTGAAAAATATCTATATAATAGTATATCAGGAAATTTGGACTGGTTAGAACTAGATAAGTAGTAAGAATGTTGGCAATGGTTGTACCCACACCCATGATTTAAATTAAATGAATGTTGAGTCCACAATTGTAATAATTTTCAGATTTGCAAATCTTAAAAACTTGTTCATACAGCAGAATCTTACTATACCCAGGGACCAATACAGTTCTATGATGGCTTACAATAATTCAAAATTATTTAATGTTATAACAGCTAAGGTATTTATAATTTAATTTATTTATGCATGATTTATTCCAATATCTTTATAGTAATCTTTGTAGTAAAGTTTTTCTTTTTTTTTCAATTATTTTTAAATTATTTCAGGTATTAAGTGAAGAATGGAGAAGTAAAGGCATTTACGTAAATTCCCTTCATCCTGGGAACATGGTATTCACAAACCTTAGTAAATCATGGTGGTTGTTTAGATTAGCGTTTTTACTTGTCCGTCCATTTACAAAATCTTTGGTAAGATTATATATTTTAATTATTTCCATTCTACTTTTCATAACCATTTACTCTAGTTTACAGCTGATCACATATCTATATGAGATTTTAATTATTATGATTAATATTCAATTCATTTTAGCAACAAGCAGCAGCAACCACAGTATATGCAACAACAGCTGACGAACTAGAGGGCGTTACTGGACTTTATTTTAACAATTGTTTTTACTGCGAAGAATCGGCGCTCGCTCGGGACAAAGATATAGCTCATGAAGTATTCGCCATTTCACTAAGAATGATTGTCGACCGTGTCGGTCCAGATCATTTACAAGAATATTTAGATAAATATGTAAAATGTAAAACGGAATCATAATTGATGTATGAAACTAGTGAAAATTAAAGATGACAAATCCTCAAAGTTGTGCTTTTGCAAAACTAGAATGAGAATATTACAGCACAAAGTATTCAAAATAATAAATAAAAATAATAAAGACTTGAAAATAAATAATAGGTATTATTTGAATTTAGTAATTGTATCTTTAATAATTTTTTTGAAACTAAGATAAAGTATTGTGTAGAATGAAGTGAATAAACTATTATTTTACACTTTTGAGTCGCGTTCTTGAAGGCGGTTCGTTTTTCTTTGAAAAAACATTATTTAACACTTTTGAGTTTTTGTGAAAAAAGGTGTATATGGTATTTATAACAAAAACCTAATGTTTAAAATTTTTGCCGGTCTCTGTATGTTTTGGGTAATCTGAGAAACGGCTGGATCGATTTTGATTGTATGTGATTTAAATTATATTATACCCTTGGTCAAAGCCATTTTGTTTTATTTACCGCGGTCGCGTCTTCATAACTCCGTAGCCATAGCAAGGTATAAGAATAGTCCAATGAGTTCGATGAGCACTATTTTAATTGTGAATTATTAAAAACTGCTGTAAGATTTCAACTCTTTTTGTATTTTGAATTAGAAATGTAATTATCAACTCATTGTTTACAATTCAACACTATAATAATTAATAGTAAGGAAAAGGTTTTTCTAATAAGATATTAAATTATAAACATTATTACCTTAAAAGTTTCATTTTTTTTTTATGTTATAGGGGGCAAACGAACAGGTGGGTCACCTGATGGTAAGTGATTACCGCCGTCCATAGACACTAGCAACACCAGGGGAGTCGCAAGTGCGTTGCCGGCCTTTTAAATATGTGGGCCTCCGGCGCTCTCACTGACCGAACGAAACGCAATAGTGCAAGCACTGTTACTTCACGTCGGTTTTCTGTGAGAGGGTGGTACTACCCCGGGCGAGCCGACCCATTCATGCTGAAACCAGTAATAGCTTCAGCGTAGCTCTACCACCTACAACATAATACCATAATTTCATAATGCAATTTCTTGCGGAACACTATATAAAAACATTTTGAAGACATATTGTTAGGTAACGCTAAGATTGAAATTTTCATTAATTTCTGATGTAGTGTAAGTGAGCACTGAGGGTCATATGGTGGTCATATTTCCAAATATGTTGCTGATAGTAAATCCCAATCGGCACACTCTTAGTATGTACATATTTAATGTTTCAGTAGGTGTCTCGTACTTACAAATTTTTCGTAAGAGCATTTCTGTAATTCTACATTTTCTCATAATTGTACATTTCTAATTTTTAATAACGCATGCGAAGCCGCTGGCGACAGTTAGTATACACTATAATCCTACGAAGGAATACAGCAATTCAATACGACCACATATTATAGAATTTTAACATAAATACCGATAAAGTATGCACTATACATATTTGTTTAGTCCCAAAACCATACCGGCGTGATGTTATGTTATGTTATGAAATGGTAAAAACAATACATAGATATACGATTACAGCAATCACGAATCATTTGTGATTAGTTATTGATGTGTATTATTAAATATATCCGAAGATCATTATATATCTTGATGTTTTATAAATTAAAACATTTTTTGCAAAAATAAGTCTTCAACAACAAAAATTCCATCCAAATCGGACCAGCACTTTTTGAGGAAATAGCGGGCATACAAACATACATACGGGTCGAATACAGAACCTCCTTTTTTAAAGTCTGTAAAATAAGAACAATTTGGTTTTTCTTTGAATACGTTATAGGTTTTAGCCTCAATTCTTTGTTCCGTGGCGTTAGCGTTTGCTCACAATCTCGTCTGATCTTAAATGAAAATTTAGTCTAAGATGGTAAGCACGCTAAACATAGCGGGGGATTAACTCTCAAATGTAGCTGCCGGAACATATCGACAGGTGCTGGCGACAGATTTTCAATTTGAGGCAGATTTAGAGAAAGCCCTACCACCATGCAAATGATGAATCGAATGAAATAATAACACATAGATACTGGTAGATGCGCATCGCACCTTATATATAGAATAAAATAATATACATAAATACACGTATGTATATACGATACGTATGCAATGATATTATCAAATAGCACATTTTTGCTTATGATATCATTGTACGTATGGTTTAAAATATTTGGTTACCTATTTATTAGTTATACGTCATATTTACCTAGACTAATTATATCATCTAAAAGATTTCAATAAAAACGATTGTAAATTGTAATATACACAATGAAAGTGTGTACATTTAAAATATTTCCTTTTTTAAAGTGAAACTTTTTAGAATCGTGATTTCAAACCGGATGCAACGGAAAGACGGCAGGTAAGAGACACAAATACAAAAATGTGTAGGGTGCAGCCGGCAAAGAGTGAGACAGAAATATACATAGTATTTTTGAAGTGAAATAGTGAGGCAGAACAAGAGCAAATGTCGGTGTGTATATATATTGCACACTGTTTAATACTTGCTTGTATTTGAGCATTTAACGTGTGTTAGTATATGTGAAAAGTACTTGTACTACTGTACACTGTATGCAGCTGCGTATTAGGGCTTTTTAGTAAGAAGTCAGGGTGATGTGTTAGTATTTAACAGTGTGAGTATTTTTATATCTTGTTTGTTGAAACTGAAAATATGGAACTTGAGCAATCAATTATGTAACATATATTAAATAAAATATCTTTTAAAATTAATCAAAATACTTTCATTTTTAAACAGATAAACTTTGTAATTATCCTACCCTTGTTATATATATTCATCTCATTCTTTTGTCGATTTACTGGAGTTTCACTTCTATCGTGCGTGAATCGCACACAAACCTTTTTTTTCGAACTGACTACATTGTTGATCTAGCAAGGCCTTTACAGTTTCACCGAATTACAAATATTTACTCATTATGCTTTGATCCTAATCTTGTGTAATGTGTATAGCAAAAAATTATTTAATTCCTACATAAACTAAATAAATCCGTGAAATACAACAGTATATTTTTAAGTATGAACACATTACAAATAAAATACTAAATACTTAAAAGCCATTTTACGAGTTCCGGATGTTCCCAATAAAATTATAATATAGTTTAATTTACTAACATTTATCGAAGAGATGCCGTTAGAACGATTTGAATTTTCTGTATGAAACCACAGGCTAAATATATATTATAACATTTTTGTTCTACATTTACGAGCGCTGTGATGCAATTTAGCGACTCTATCGCTAGATTAAGCGACATTTTGACATAAAGAAGTTCCAAAAAATATATAAGAACTAAAATTATACTAATTTGACTAATAAAAACGAAAGCCCCTTACTCTCTGTAAATTACAACTTCAACAATATTAATGATGAATTGATTGTTTTTGTATTTTTTTTACTTCATATAAAAATACTAATAGATAAGTATTCGATATTTACAATTTACCTAGATTTTCAGCGACATCCAGCAACTTTTAGAGCTTATGTCTAACGACGTTTATTTTGGTCTACTTAGCAACACTGGTATTTTCGAGTGTTATGGCGACTGACAGTTTTATATGTCAAGGTGATTATTTGTCAAAAATAAAAAGTTAAATAATTTCTCTCGAATATTAAACCCATTGTTAATCTATAATAGTTAATTTAACTTGGATATTGTGCTTAAAATAAATTAAAGTTAAATATAAATCGTAAGCAATGATGTTTGTTAGGACACTTTGGACGCTCCCAACGGTCGTGTACTACTAAAACGTTATTATTGTTGTCTTAGTATTTAAAAAAAATGTTATTAATTGTTGTGAGTTCTACGCGGACTATTGTAAGTTAGTGGTTTTTGTTAAAATCATGGAGGAAAAGCTGAACAGAGAATACTACGAGCCTCAAGCTGCAACCTTCAATTACAACAATGTGGTAAGAAATGTTTCTTTTACTTTTATGATACGTACAAAATCTCTCACAGCAGATATTTGATCGTTCTATAATACTGGCGTTTCTCAAATTAATTGGACCACGTATGGTGTAATCGCAAGTTTAAAATGGTATTTCAACCATTCATTTTACATGCTCATTGTGAAGTAAAATCTCGTTTTATTGAATCTTGTTTGCGTGTTCAAGGTTACATACCTTTAATCAAAGTCTTGAGTTGAAAATACTGCTTGAAGGTTTGCCTTGAGAGTTTATATTGGATCATTAGTTATTAATAATTCGATTATTGTGATGAATTTGGACTTATTATGAAAATGTCATAATTAGAATGATGTCTTAAGACCACCAGGTTGGCTTAACTTTAATGTATTTATTAAGATTTTTTCTTTTTAATTGTCGAATAAACCTTTAAGAAAACTATGGTGGCTTACTAAGATACATAATATAAGCATTAGAATGCATCAGTGTCATTTTATAGTGCCAGGTTGTAATGTAGCAGTATATAAAAGATACGGTAGCTTAGCAGATAGAAAGTTGGTGTTCAATGCAGGACCAAATTTGAAACCATTCTTTACCTTCTTATAAAGATATTGAGTTTGAAAGTAGAGATAGGTTAAGGTACTTATTATTATTAGGTATAGAGAAAAGAAAATGAAAACACTGAACTGAGTATTTTTTAAATTAAACTCTTTACATATATTATTAGCTTATTAAACTTGGATTTGATTCTCCAACGACTTTCCCTTGTACACATTCAGAAACATTTAATTTGAAATTTAGTGAATAGTATTCAATAAGGTATTTGAAAAAAGAGGTATCTTTGTTAAAATTCTTTTCAAGCCTGCATCAGGTATTAGATATGTTTAGGAGATATTTATATCTTATTGAAATTCTTGCATATAACACACACAAAGTTACAGTATGCATTGTAAATATTATAATGGACTTATTATAAATTTTTGAGGAATAGTCATTATCAGTCTTGTTTTCTTTTTTACTATAACTCGTAATTAAGTATTATGCCTCAATTTCTAATTTGTCAAATGTAAGTTACATATATACCTGTATACACACATATATTTCTTAAATATCTTTAAAAAATGTGCAAGAAGTTGTTGATAATCTGCATAAAAATATTGTTTGCTGACTTTAATTTTAGTTCCTTGTGCTTTGTTTTAGTTTGTGGTGTAAATTAACTTATCTAAAGTAAGATCACCCTTTCAAATATACAATACAATAAGTGTTAAAATGTCCAATATGTCTTATAAACATTAGTAATAAACAGGCCGGCTTGCGACTCCCCTGGTGTTGCTAGTGTCTATGGAGAGCGGTGACCACTTACCATCACGTGACCCATCTGTTCGTTTGCCCCCTATAATATAAAAAAAAGTGAAACTTTTGTTATTCTATATTTGAATATTCGCCTGAGGTAAAGCTAAGCTTCACTTGTATATCACTTCTGACAAACTATAAATCTTAATCCAATAAAATTTACTGCTGTGCTTTACAGATACAACAGCACTTTGAAAATAGATTAAATGTATAGTTTTATCATTTTGATACAATTTTCATCTTATCTAAATATTATTTAGCGAAACATGTTAAGCCTATTCAGATAATGATATCACATCTATTTACATCAAACACTTACAAATAAAATAGAATTTTTACTTGTTATCCTAGGAACGGGATTTGAGGTTTTATTTTAACGCATTTTGTTATAATACATATAAAACGAATAAGATGTACAAAAAACACTTTATAATCATAAAGTTATTCAAGTTATATGTCAAAGATATGTTTATAAAATGTATGTCTGCTTTAACAATATGAGATTACTTGTATGTAGTTTATGACAAAGAAATATGTTTTACAAAATAAATTAAACAATGGCGTTTGTATCAAACACTGATAAGCACATTTGATTAGGTAAAGTTACTTATTACATTAATGGTAGATAACTTGTGCAAAGATATTGATGGGCTTATCAAAATATTTTATTATAAACAAGGGATCAGATGTAATTATATTTTTGTAATCTTTCAAGAGAGGTATCTTGAATTTCAGACACAAATATTAGATTGTACTTTCCTTCCTAATGAGCCTTTTCTTGCAGCTTTGCTTTGTATTGTATTAATGTTTTTTAACTTATCCCTCCAGAACAGTATTCTTTTTCTGAATGAAACTACCCTATGTCCTTTTATGTACAGCTGACAATATGTATGCAGAATATCATGACAATCACATTGACAAGTTAAAGTGTCAAAGCACAACAAACAAAGGGACTCACATTTGCATTTATAAAATTAGTTAGGATTTGGGTTAACTCTTCAAATATTTGAGTGTGACAATTTATTACCAACAATTACTCATAATAACTTACTATGACAACTCGAGCTTTACTCACTCTCAACTCACTCTTTATAATGTACCTACCTTTAAAAAAAACTAATCTAAACCTAGGCCACTTTTACAATAAAAAATACAATCATGACTTATAGGCATATTGTAAAAGTAGGAATAAAAACATGTCCAATTGAATCAATTAATCATTTTCGTACATTATTTTTATTACCTTTTTTAACCTTTACATATTATAATAATATATATTATTATTATTTTAGAATCTTGGTTTAAGATATTCTATGTGTCACATTTAAATTACGCAGTAATAATGGTCCAATGTTAATATTTTTCCACAATGAGTTCCATAATGATCCTATGATAAAAATGACTTTCTTTGAAAAGTCATAAGAAAATCCTCAGTGACAAGAAAACAGTATCAGTGACATAACAGCACAGTGCTGGTATAATTTTCAAGTGAAAAATGTATTGCCAACACCGATCAGTTTGTTTTGTCATTGTGACTTTTTTTGGCTTATCATACTATCAACTTAATGCGAGGTGAGATTGTGATGGCTGTAATTGTCAAATATTTTATTTATTTGAACTAAATATTAAGATTTCACTCTAATAAACATATAACCCTGATCGATTTGAATTTGCTCTTATGATAAAATAGGAAATACTGTTTTAAGTTGTAAGTAGTTTATTGCAATAAATGAAGTTCTAACTTATATGTCCAGCGTGTGACATCTTTATTACTTGATTTTATAGTGATACCGTCTGAGCCACTTTTGTCTGTATTTTATTTTAAAGTATTCATATGCGATGCATGCGCGCACACAGAGGTTATAAAACTTGAAGTTATATTTAAAGGAGTCCAACGTCTGCAATTTAAACATTTTTTTTTATTTATGTCAAGGCGATAATAATACACTGCCCTGTTTATGTATGATTTAAATACAGATTAAGGAAAGCAAAGAGAAACGTAAGAATCGTTCAGTTAACAACTACAAACCACAAACGTGTTTTCAACGTTTTTCTCTGCTCTCAATGTGTTACGAATATATGATATTCTAATTTCTAAAGAGAGCAATTGTAAACCTACACATGTAAAGTATAAATAGATATCGCGTATTCAAACCTCCCGTGCAAAAAGGCTTCACGGGGGATGTTAAAAAAGTAACATTTCATTGTTCACAATTTTCTATTTTGCCAACATCATTGCCGATGAACAATTATAGTTTTATGTGATCCCACGCCGAGACAATACGATGTGGGGCAAGCGGCTGACACAATTTAATTTGCACGAAATACACGGTTCTCGGTATTAAAATTGTGCACTCTTAGTTATTCTTTAACTCCCACGCATTCACTTGTACGAAGCGATAACGTATACCTTTGTTATAAACTTACGTGGTATATTATTACAATGTACGTTATTCATATTGCTGTGTCTCGTGAATGTTTCAAACCTGCAGATGCTACAGCATCTGTCAACGCGCAGCTGTCGTACCGGAGCAGGTTTAATACCAACATATATGGGATTTTGTATAAAAAAAACTTGTTATATATTATACTAATTGGTAGTTGCTTGTAGAGAGTAAAATAAATAAAATTTGAAATACATACATCAGTAATAAATAGGGCAAATTGAAGATTGAAATATTATTAGTGAAATAAGTTCATACAAATTCTGTGTGGTATTTTATTTAATAAACAAACTATTATTTAAACTTTAATAAGCATAATCACTGCATATTATAAAACATAGTCGTCCGCCGCGTCTGTCTGTCTGTCTGTTTGTATGTTCACGATAAACTCAAAAACTACTAAAAGGATTGTAATGCGGTCTTCACCTATAGATAGAGTAATACATGAGGAAAGTTTAGGTTATATAATTTGTTGTGTAAATTGGTTGAAATATAATGATAATTGTTGGAAGTGTTGGAAAAACTTAAGCCGCTTGGGAATTTTCATCGAAAACGCTGCCAAATTTTTTTGGGATATAACAAAACAATGCATAGTGAGATATTCCTCTTTTATAGACCTGCAAAAAAGTCTATGATGGCATATATCTATCTTTTAAGGATAGCTTACTATACCCATCTATTTTCTAAAATATAATGAGGTAATTGGAAGGCTATTTAGACGGATACAGTATTAATCCTTATCAAATTGAATACATTAGTTACCTTAAGCATTTCATATACATAATTATATATGTTTTATTATCAGAGCAGGACAACGTCCATCAGGCCTGCTAGTAACATATAATTATGTTTAAAAAAAAAATAGAAAATGTATTATTCCAATCATACAATTTTTATTAAACATACTTTTTTTTTACTACGACTTTGTTACAAGTAATAAAAACAAATCGTTCTATACATTTAAGGTCGCATGTCTGAGCTGCTGGCGGTGCCAGGGTACCAGGCGCGGCTGGTCTTGCGTGAACGTTCCCCACTCCACTGACAGACACTCTATATCAGTGTTTCCCAACCTTTTTTAGGCTATGCCCCACCTTAACATTTATAAAATGTTCATGTCCCATACATAAGTTTTAACCTTTAAAAATTGTTTTGTTCCCTTAAGAAATATAAATTATAAGTTTTAGGAAGAAATCACTAAGAAAATGTTACCAAAACGTTGTAAAATTTCTAAACATATAATGTAAAACTTAAATTCAAAATAATTTTAATATTGGTTTTTCTATATTCATTTAGTGCGATGCCCTTGATGCTTGCTGCACATGAAAAAGTTAAACTGGTGTCGAGTCCATTTTTAAATTACCCCCCCCTTAACTATCAAATTGTCCCACTGTGAGGCGTGGGCCCCACGTTGGGAAACACTGCTCTATATAATAATCTTACAGTTTGAGTTATTTGTAACGTTTGACAGCTGCCAACATGCAAACCGTATTGCAGTTCAAAGCAATACTTAAACACACTGGTTGATTTTAATATAAATATCGTTATCGGGGTCTTATAAAAAGTTGCATTACCGGTTGATTGCAACTGATTGACTCATCTTTTTAAACGCTTCATCCATTATGCGACTAAATGAAGAAACTATTAAGCAATTATTATTCTATAATTAACTAAATTTCTATAAAAACTAAAACTAATAAAGTTTTGGAAATATTTATCATAAAACATTAACATTTTTTCATATGTATCAATTTACATTTAAAATGGAGAAATCCTTTTGTTATAAATGACTAAAGAAAAAAAAAGTGTGTGTGTACTTATGTACACGCATTATAAGTTATACTTCCTTGGCGTAACACGATAATTTTTTTTTCAAAATTTTTATCTTTCGCCTTATTTCTACGTTTGTAGAAAAAACGACACTAACAATAGAAAAAAGGTATTTAATACATACATACTTCTTTTGAATCAAATATTGACTATAGCTAGCATATCATAAAAAGTTAAGGGTGTCGGTTTTTCGTGACGGTGTGCGCGCGCATCGTAAAAATTTACTCTCATCATTTTTCCCTAGGGCGCCAAAAGAAGTATAACTTCAAAAACACATCCAGATTCGAACTTTTACACTATATCTCACTAGCATCTATGTAGATACCTATAAAATTTCGTTAATAATATTCTACCGTTCGCGTGCTGATGGTAAAAGCTATCTACACAGTTGGCAATGTGGCTTTTGTGAGCTAGTACGTTTTTGGTCTTTCTATTTCGCAAGGCTTCCTGGCCTGTAATTGCGCGACCTCTACCCAGATACCATCGAATTTAATAATTGACAAAAGAAGTTACCGTGATAAAATAAGGCGTGTGATGAAAAAAGTATGTTTTTCGAAAAATAAACAGTGGAAAATGGTAGGTGTTAAATAGTATGTGTAAAGATACGACTTAGTGACGCAATGCAGTTCTAATAATGCACGGCGCGACGTGAGCAAGTCGGGCGTATGTTATCTAATACACCACCGATGTCGACTTCCGTGTGTCAATGAATTCGGTGAATTGTTAACCATGTTACCACTATCCTCCTATAGTCGTAGGAGCATTAGGAACTCGTATGTTACGTAATTAAATCATATACAAGCCAAAGCAGCAATATTTACTTTCATTGAAAGAAATAATATATACATATATATTCGTGATCATAATATATTTTTAGAAATAGCAATTTTAAAGAAGTTACAAATATAGAGTAATACTAGCTTTTTTGGAAAATATTATAGAACAGAAAATACTCTAATAAATCCCTATAAATATTCGTAAAAATACGAGTAATCTTAATATTATGAATATATTGCATTTATGCAGATTTATATATCTAACTTTTATTCCGCAGTTCGAAATTCGATACGTCGAACAGATAACGTCAAGCGTGGTGTGTTCTTTATAATTTCTTTTGTTTTTAATTTCTTTATGGCGTCACTCGTTCTTATTAATTTTATAGGTCGTTTGAACGTTTGTAAAATGAATATATTTATTGCCTTTCCCCATAAACTATGTATGTAATAGTCAAATATTTTTAAATTGTCATAGAACGATATAATATGAACGACTAAACAGTCCCTAAATGCACTTTACGCACTCGTAATTAATTTGTAAACATATAAGCAAAATTCTTTATTCATGCAAACATGACAGGATTACCCTGTTACTCTAATTGAATAAAAATGTATATTTCATGAAAATAAAAGGTATTCCACCTGTTAGCTTCTGATATTAATGTACCTATATAATTGTTATACAATACATTAAATACTCATTTTCGAGGTAGAAAATAACACATATTTGTTATCTAGGAGACTGGTGCTACTTTACCCATCCTATTCAACAGTCACGAGGCGTTCGATAAAACATTTAGACCGTCGAGGTCTGTCCTGCAATAATGTTGGACGTGAAATGAATTATTTTTCTATTCGGGCTCGGGCTCGGCTGTGTAGTAACGTAAATCGTTTTGTTGTCACCGCAGGAAAAAATATTGACTGTAAGATAATAATGCATTCTAATATCTTTGTATGGTTTTCTATATTAGTTTTCCAACCGCATGGTTCCGATATAGTTATCGAATGTCGTATATTTGATGGCTCACCTCTTAAACCTTAATGACACTGCGTATTCAACGCAAAAAAAAAGCTCACCACTCGTGCGCGTTGCGTGTCGGTACCACCACTATATTATTTGCTTCACAGCGGTAATTAGTAACTTTCTCTGGTTACATTTCCGAGCAGATAGTTGATAGATTGCGCTGGCAGTGATGTATTAACTCTCCTCGTATACGTATATTTTAAACATGTGCATACTGTACATTAGCATGTCTATTCAAATTAGTAGTCATTTTTACTATTGTTCATTCTTTTTGTATAACTTATAGTTCATGTTAATCATATCAATGTTATTTTCTCCATTAACAAAGATAAATGACTTTTTTTTTTTTTTTTTTTTTTATTTTAGTTTATTTAGGGGCTTTTATGGTTACATCAGCCCCATAGTACCCTTAACTTAATTTACTAAACTAAACTAAACTATAACTAATACAATAAATGACTTTTGTTTAACTATAGATTGATTAAAATAAAGTCACCGTGTAATCATTATTTCTTAATTAGTATTTGTAATAGTTACAATTTACCAATCACGTTCTCAGAATCCGTGATCCGTTCGCGACCGAATGATGTCATTTTGTTTGACCTTTATCGCTTCTCCTGCATTATTAAAAATTAACCTTTGGAGCACTTAACCAAATAAGAAGTAATAGCCCTTAGCTGATAAAAGACCTTTTAAGTTAATTAATTAACGATATTTATTTGTAAGAGTAAATTGAAATTGTAACGTTAACATATTTATCATTATCGTTGTAGTTTTTAATTATTTACAAATTATTTTGAACTAGTGGCAGCATTGGAGAATTGGACTAATGAGGTGTCGTAACTGTGTCTAAACGAATTAGATCCTTCTTTTCTTCAAATCTACATCCAGTTCATTAAAATCGCAAGCGTTACGTAAAAATATTTAATCTGTGAATCTTCTAAAAATATTCATTGCAATAGTATATTGTAAAAGACAGATATAATCTATATGAAATCGCCATCGTGACTAATATATTTATATAAGTTTATATGTTTAATCGATTATCATGAAACTTTGAATATACGTTACCAGTGGTACAGATAAGGACATAAGGTACATTCCATACAGAAAACGTACATTAAAACGAACGAAAGCGATAGCAGAAACTAGTATCTTTATAAAGAGCTCGAGTTAGAAGTGAATATAAAGGGTGTTTTATATTTAACCCACCAGCGCATATAAATAATGCGTTTCGGAGAGCAGCACTAGTGACATACAGAGAATACTTTTATTACCTTATGATGAGGTTTACATTTAGAAAGAATGAGATTGTCGACGTAGTACTCATAAATCTGGGGTGTAATCGATTTCGCAGGTCACACGGGTATCAAAGTAATCTTGGGTTAGTTCGTACCAAAGTACCAGTCTCACGATAACCCTTATTCCGTGACCGAGTTTATTCGCAACATTGTTATTGATTACGAACTGATGATGGCAAAAATGCAGGTGTTTTTTTTTTTTATATTTCAACCCGCATTTCCGTGTCGTCATTGCTTGTTGCTAAGCGTTTTCACAAAGTTATTACACCCACGTTACATGTTACCATACTAAAATGGTCGCGCTTATCCTTATTCGTTCAAACATCTGTTCAAGGTGCAATGAAAAAATTAAAGACTATTGCAATATTCAAGTTCTTAGCATAGCTACGAATTTATTCTGTCTATGTATTTGTTTTAAATTTTCGACATTATATAATAATATGACTTCTTAATATTTACGCACTTATTTCTGTTTTAATGTTTTTCAGGATATGAATATAGTATCTGTTAACAACTTTACCGATATTTCTCAATATTAATGTAGTCATTAAAGCTCGTCGGGATGTCGTTGCAAACGTGATCATTTTCATATGACGACATTACATCATTTGTGCTTAGTTATCAACCTCGAGTCTCAAAAGCCTACCTTACTATGAGCTTGATTCCTCAATCCTACACAGTTATGAAAATAAAATCGCGTAGGCGAATTATGCAGAGTGGATATAATATATATATATATATATATATATATATATATATATATATATATATATATACATCCCGGGAATGAATTTCCGTCCTTATATATGCTAACATACTGACGTCTGGCACTTCTACTTTAGGTAGAAGAAAAATCTCTGCGAATGTCGGTTAATTAATTAATTTAATCGTATGAAAACGACTTTTTATTCCAAAATATTATAACCTGTTAATATATAATTATACGTATATCACTGACGACATGGCAAACTCTCGGCACTCCCACCCGCACTTCAAATCCTATAGCGTCTGGATATACTAATTATTATCTTTTATTTAACGGATTCTGGTAACTCCTAAAACAATGCGATGTTGCCAAACTTCCTACGCAGAGTAGTGCGGTATATTATATCCGTACTCTTCACTCAATAAATCTAATTTCAAAGTAGACAAATTTGGTTCAGGCAATTTTATAGCCGGAATAATGATTTTTTTATAGTAATTTATCACTATTTTTACGCAATTCATTACAACTTATAGAAGTTGCTGTACATTACTTGTTGGCCGATATTATTTATTTTAAAACGATGATGACTTAATGGTAGACGTGCTTAGATACCGCGTTGCTCGGTGTAGATTCAAACTCCAGCAACATACCGGATTTTTTGTAGGATAAAAGTCAGGTATATTATAATGCCCATCTGATCATGCTCTGGTCAACCTCGAATTAGAAATTTGCCATCAAAGACCTACAGATGTGTCCAGCAGCTGCAGTTGAGAGCCAATCCATTTCAACGTTTTTACTAGCTTACCATCTTAAGCCACGTCGTCACTTAATATTAGGTGAAATTATATTAGCATATTTAAAGCATATAACAAAAAAGTATTCAACTGAAGTTATGGCGGCGTACGAAAAAGCAAACAATATTTGATCACCTATAGGTATGAAAGGGACAGCACATCACGTTGCTCTCGCACAAGGTCACACACAGTAAGGACAATTAATGTCCCAAATTTACGATTATATCTCTTATGTCCACGTCATAAAGTACACTTTTATTTTACTATTTTCAATCGGGACCCTTTATTGGGGCCTTATTGATACGTCGTCTTATAATTTGTGATTTATATCGCTCCTAATAATAATGATTTTAAAATTTAATGCAATACTAGTAAATTGTACCAATAATGTCCAATTTTATTATGGTTTTAGAAGTTTTCTCATTCAATCAATATTCGTTTGTTTTTATTACGTTTTGTGACAATAAATATTACTAGTACAATAATTATCTGAAAAGCTTAGTGCGTATTCGAAATATTTCGATGGTTTTTTTTTATTTTGATACATAAATATACTAGAATTTGTCCGTAGCTTGTCCGCTCGCTTTTTATATACTAATTATTTTTGTTTCTTTGTTTTATGTTACTAAAACATAGATCTATTTTATTGTTTTTAAACGTATTACTAGTAATTTTATCGTTGTTAATGTTGCAAAATAAACTTAAAATCGGGACATTGAATAAAATTTATTATTATATTTATATCGTAAGTCGATATCGTGATTTAATATTACACGCCACAAAAAAAAAAAATGTTGAAAGATATTAACACAGCTTCATTGAACTGTAAATATGAAAGTCTATATAATGAATCCAAATCCTTTAGATACTTGTGATGCACGCGTAGGTAGTTGTGACGGGGTGATAGTATGAATAAAATTAAAATGTTTATTGTTTGTTTGTTCTAACCTCATAAACTACTGAAGTGTTTTCGAATTGACTTAGAAAATATGTATTTTAAAAATTGTATATAAACTATTAATTATTACGTTTTTCCATAGGATCAAAGCAACCATAATAAAATTAAACAGAGGTAATTCGAAATAAGTAAACATGTTAAACACTAACTACAATTACGAAAAAAAATCGCTTTTAATAAAATTCAGACGCGTATTTTCCATAAATACAAAAAAAGAAAACAATTTCATTAGAAGGAAGTCGCGGGTAAGGCATACTATTTGAGTATTCATTTTATTCGGGTATTCGCCCATATTTACTATTCGAATAATGCTGGCCAAAGTATTCGAGATCTTCGAATAGTTGAGCAATCCTAATGTAAAAGAACTATACACCTACATAACCCTGAGGAACTTTGTCATTCAATATAGCTGGAGAGGACAAGAACGAACATTTTACTATCACCGGCACTCTTAACTTGTAACATAATAAATCACATGTGAGTCTCAAGTAAAACAATATACAACTTCCTAACATCAATCGCCCTTACAAAGAAAGATAATGCAATAATTTTAGTCAATAAATATTGTATGTATCAATTTGTACTAATATCGACACAATATGTTTTTAAACTACGAAGCATGTGTTCTTATTAATAATTAAATTTGTAATTTTGTTATATTTCTTTGTCATGATTATTGCCTTCAAATTTGATTTATTTTCTAGTATGTCACGCAAAGGAAATCATTGATGAGAGTACTTATTAAATATTTAAAACTATGACTTCTGTGTTGTTCTTGCTGCAATACTCATTAATGTGCTTTATGTTTGAGCATAAAGCACAGGTTTAAGCTACACATTTTAAAAGGAAATGCTAGTTGACTAACATGTATTTGGCAATCTTTACATGTTAGTTAATTTTTAGTCCGGTAAAGCTGTGAAGGCCTCTCATGCCAACAGCGTAAAGCCAGTTCTCAAAAAAAATTTTAGTCAATTATTATGTTGTCAATATGTATCTAGGTAATCGTGTTAAGGCAATTATAGGTATGATTGTTATGAAACAAGACTTACAGCATATTCATCGTTTTAGATATTCAATAATACAAAGGTATTCGAAAAACTCTTAAAAGTCTAATAGTACTGATAGTGGTATTCGTAAAACTCGAATAATATAATCAGATGAATATTGCATGCCCTAGTCGCGAGCGCACTAGCTAGTGTTTGAATAAATCTATTCACTGATTCTATACCAATTTAAACAATTTTTTTTATCAAAATGTAATATTTACTGCTACTCAGCCAGTAAAAAACAATTCATAATATACTAAAAGCTACATTTAGCCATGTTATATTAGCAGAAGACAATCTCTAAACGATGGTGAAAGCTGTATCTAAATTTGTTACGTAGTGTAGAAGAACTTGGAAAATACAGATAGCTGAGAAATAACTTTGTTCTGTAATATTTATAAATAGTAGCAGGCTTCAGAATATTATTACTTTAGTATCCACCTGCATACCCAAGTATCAATTAAATATCTTCCCGGGACCAATCGCCAATAGTTATAACATTTGCCAAACTGTTAAGTGTAGATATCTTTACAATGGAATACAAAGTTCTTTAAAAGGAGTAGTTTTCTATCACCGATGTCTATATATATTGAAAGAGATTTAATTATATAACGATTCGAAACATTCAAAATGTATCTCTATTATTTAAGCAATATAGACAAAATATAGGACCACATTGCATAATTACACCACATTATGATGTATTAGGCACGGCTAAATACAGTATGTTCAACGACCGTGCCTTTGAAGTAGGCGTCAAAATTCATGTCTAAACCCCGCGAAAATCGCCAAAAAGCATGTCAGTGTCGTTTTTGAGAAACGCGGGGGTAATCTTTGACGTTATTTCAATAAACTTTGATAGATTTGTTATTATAATATGAGTACACTTAATTGTTCCGAAAACTATTATTCATATAAGCCACGAATTTAAAATAAAATACTCTCTCTGTATACAATATGACAAACGTTAAGACACTTTTTTATATTTCTCTGATTCAGGAAAGTTTAGCCCCAGTATCTGTTTTATCTTCAAAATATTATCAAACAAAAACGGGTTATTTGCAACGGTATTTAGATCAATATAATAATTAATTGTTATTGAATAATCCAATTATTATCGGTGTAAGCATCACATAATTCAATGTTATGGTTATGTTGGGTATTTAATAACGATAATATTGTGCATCGCACAATTTTCTATGATTGTCTTATAAGATATGACAGGTTTAGTATTACACGATATAAAAAAAATGTTTGTGTAGATATACTTAACCTTTTTTTACTTTCCTGAACAGTAAAAGAGAAATATACAATAAATAATTTAAAAAACCGTTCACAATCTATCCAGAAACGAAGAAGATAACAGAGAGAAAGAAACATTTTCACGCAAAGCAATTCACGGATACTGGACAATATGTATATAAATCTATTTATTGATTTCATAATAGTCATAGCATACATTTCATTATATTTATTACCATTTCATACCAATTATTCGTAATATTCCCAGAGGTAATTAAGTACACATATATCTTAATAACATAAAGTAAAATGAGAAGAATTAATGTCTAGCGCATAACAACAAGGGACACCCAGCACAAGAACGTATTTTCTACTAACACATTATGCAATGTCCGTTGCCCTGCTCCCGAGCAATGCTCCCCCCCCCCCTCGGTCATTGCCGCCACCCGCAACACGAACGATGGTTATTTTTGGTTGGTATCGGCATTACATCAAAAGCGTTTACCGAGGCGAATGTTCAATGACCCTAACACATTCCGTTGTGTCTATGACATAACAATATGACCGAACTATGTACTACGTTTCCGCTGTCAGTTTATCAGTTACTTTAGAATAATTCAAAATATTTACATATACATGATATTAAATTACTTCATTTAATAAATTCTGAATTCCACTGTCACTCTTAATACTTGAAAGTTATGCAGGTGATAATAAAATAATTATATTTTGAGGCCCGCTGGAATCTATAAATACAATATATAAAACAAAGTAATTTTTCGTATCTTTGCTGTACCTTTATTTGTAAAGTAAGTAATGAATTTTAATACACTTTTCATGGAGTTCCGATCCAGTAGCCATCACGTAAGGACGTGTCCGATGCGCACCAGATGTTGTTTCGTGAACTAATAAATTGTCGTTTAGGTGAGCAGTACTATCGAGTGATTCATCGCTTAATACTATTGTGTTTTTGAACTTCAATTACTTCCGAGAAACGCACCTGTTTAAAGTGTTTTGTGCGATTGTTTGTGTGATCGTAAACCGCACTTTTTAGTGCGACCCGCGTGTTAACGTTAACTGTGACAACAAGTGCGTGGAGCGTTCCGAGAATTCGTTTTTGCGCACCCTCTTTTGTTTTGTCGTCGTTTTTCCGTTAAACCACGGCATGGCGTCACTACAGGAACAGTTCGATAGGCTGCGATATCTTGTCGCTACTCGCGCCCCATCGTTATTCACGGAATTCGTTAACGTCATCGGATAATATTATGTGCGTTCCCCGTCTAGCAACCACGATTTCTTTCGCGTCATTGGCGCCACCTTTATTCCAGGAGATACCGGTAGATACAGGAGTATTTGAAGTTCCCATGTCGAGCTCTAGCCCTGATTCTGACATGGAGCTTGATACCAGCGTGACCCCCGCAATCACGAACGATGATTTTACAAACTTAAGCCGAAAGCGGCAACTGCCCGTTACCGTCACGTCACACGCCTCAGATTCAGAATCGGGTACGGAAGTCCCGATAACTATGATACTACTAGTAGAGGGCGTAATTGCATCCGTCTCATCTCACATGCGTGCTGGCTTAGGTAGCTTCCAAGCCCATGCTACGCGTTTTGTAGCTGAGGCTAAGAAGCCCCGCACCCCGCCCCCGTTACTATACAAGACAAGTCATCCACAATATCTACTTGGTTAAACGAAAAGAATATCCGGTACACATCCACCTTGAATACTCCCACAGGTATTCAAGTAAAAGTCTCGTCCACCACTGACCACCGTGTAAGCTTACTTCTCTTCTCCCAGAGAGGAAGCTCGCTTATTTCACTTTCGCGCTCGAGGAAGGGCGCCTCCTTCGCGCCGTAGTTAGACGTGTTCCGGTCGAGATATCGACCGATGACTTCTCAGGCTCCCTTAAGGAGCAAGACTTTCCTTTCCGAGAGGTACATAGGATACCTTATATCCTGGTCGTCCTTGACCGATCACAAGAGGGTAAGGCCATTTTCGGCCTCACCTCTGTCTGTGGTGTCACCGGCATCACCGTTGAAACCCCTTGCAAGTCCCATACTCCGTCGCAGTGCCATAACTGTCACAGTTATAGTCACTCAGCATGCAAACTACCATCTTTGTCCCAGGTGCGTTACGTGCTTAGAGTTAAGTGCTTAGACCACCCTACGAAGGAGTGCGCACGCACTCCCGACACTCTCGAGCCTACGAGCCACGTCCTCTGAGGTAACGTGGGTCACCTTGCGACCTATGGCAAGTCCCCCACGCGCTGCGCACACAACGTCCCCACCAAGCGAGACAAGCCGAAGCTCTCAAATCCGTGGAGGCCTTCCCTGACTTGCCGGGTACCTCCTGTATCCCGGTAGCGCCGGTTCCCACGCCACGCGAGGCACCCTCTGTGCCGCTCGCCCTCCAGTCCTGGCGGGCCTCCGTAGCCCACTGGGCTTTAAGGCATAACCTCAGGTTCTCAAGCCTCAGACGCAGCCCCAGCCACAGAGAGCGATGCCTACCCTGGCTGTCCACGTTTTCTCAATCTCAGTCACGCATCGATTGGCTGACACAGGTCCTGCTTGAACACGATATTGAGGAGATCGTCGCGTTCAATAAAATAATTAATAGTAATAGGGACATTGGCTTCCTTAACGTGCTCTCTTCATTCCCAGCATCGATTGGCTGACACAGGTCCTGCTTGAACACGATATTGAGGAGATCGTCGCGTTCAATAAAATAATTAATAGTAATAGGGACATTGGCTTCCTTAACGTGCTCTCTTCATTCCCAGGCGTTGTCGTGATGACACGACGCCTCGCCCGCGCCTCCGTAAATAGTAATAAATAAAACTCGCTTCGTTAAATAGAATAAAACCACGCGGTCTTTGTATTTTGTTTCTTAACGCGAGAAGTCTCCATACACAACGCGACTTAGTAACCGATTTTTTACGCGATAGACAAATAGATATTTCTTTATAGTTTAGGAAACACTACCTACAAAACCGAAAATGGGCAATCCCCGGATCGCGAATTATAATATAGTCAGAAACGATCGTATCACCCGCGGGGGCGGCACTTTATTTTATTATAAATGTTCGTTGTACTGTATGCCGATAGAGACGCCCGTTCTTTCTAATATGGAAGTGTCAGTGTGAAGGGTATCTATAGCATATCTTTCACCGAATAGAGAGCTTCTCAAGTCCCACTTAGAGGCGATGTTCGCGCGAGGAAACTCGGTCATCATAGTCGGGGACCTCAACAGTGGAAACGTTTTCTGGAACAGTCCGAGTACTTCTCGCAACGGGCAAATTCTCGACGAGCAAGGTAGCGATCTCGTTTTTGACATCGTAGCCCCGCTGGAACCCACTCAATATTCGAATCACTGTCGTCCGACACTAATAGATGTAGCACTTTTAAAGAATGTCACGCTTCCGATACTGCTCATACAAGTTGTACATGATTTGAATTCAGACCACCACCCCGTGATATAACAGCTAGGTTCGAATTCCCATATCGAGTGTCAGCCCGCGTGCGTAGCTGATTACGCGAAGCTCAGTAGATATTTAAAAGATAATCCCTCCTCGGATAGCTTACATAGAATCTTGGGCGCGTTGGTGTCTAAAGCCGACGCGGAACAGACTATCGATTCCCTGGTTGACTTTGTTCAGACCGCCGTTAGGGAAACCTCGAAAGAGGTACAAGCGGTGAACGATCGTCGCTCTATACTCCTCGACAACGTGAGAGCGTTGATCATGGAAAAGAATGCCATGACTCAAGCCTATGACACTTACCCGTCTGTAAATTATCGTGATCGGTTACGTTCGTTACGTAAACTAGTTAGATCTCGTATTTCAGAAATCTGAGCCGCCAGGTGGGACAAACTTCTGGAGGAGATCCAGCCGTCCCACGTGACGTATTGGATAATAGTACGTAGATTCAAATCAGATCTTAATGCACCCATGCTCCCGTTAGAAATAAGTCCTGGATTTCCTCCCACGTTCGAAAGTATCGACAAAGCGGAATATCTTACCGCGAATTTAGAGGAGTAATGTTCTCCGAACACTGCTAACACCGACCCTGTCCATATCGGATCGAACGAACACCCGTTAGAACGTTCTCTCACGTCTCTTTGAGCGGATACCGTAACCCCGGTTAGTTTCGATGAAGTGTCGGCCGCCATCAAGCGTTTCAAGCTTAGATAATCCCCAGGTCCTGATGGGGTCCTTCTTGACCACATCATAGTTCCCCTGGTCTGTATCTTCAATACGGCAATTTCTCGCTAAGCACTCATATACGAATCAAGTACACCACCTCACGGAGTACATTTTTTCTAAATTTAACGAAAATCCACGAAAAAAGGTCACCCCGCATAAACCTATACCGAAACGCAATATAGCAGTCTTTTTCGATGTCGCCAAGGCCTTCGATAAGGTCTGGCACACCGGTCCCCGGGGATCGAATTAGGTTGCTATTCTGATGATACAGTTATATACGCTGCCAGTTGGTGGCCGGACTTTCTTAGAAATTGAATCAATCGGGCCATCGTCACACTCCGTGAATGGTATCGTCAATGGAGAATAGAGTTCAATCCTGAAAAAAGCATCGCGATATTTTTCGACCCCGTAAATCGTCCGGGACCTAAGAATCTAAAGCTCCTCAGGCAATACGAAACCGAGACTTCTTGGGCCCTTAAGGTCATATATCTCGGAGTTACATTAGATAGGCACCTATCTTTTAAAGCATATGTAGAAAGAGTGCGAAACAAAACCGCAATGGTTTTGGGTCGTTTACATCCGTTAATATGCTCAAAAAGTAAAATATCCCTCAGACATAAGACTACCTTGTATAAGATGTGTATTCATCCTATTCTGACATATAGCTGTCCTGTTCTCGCGCATATGTCAAGGTATAACTTTGAAATATTACAAAAGCTATAGAACTGTTTTCTACGTAAAGCGGTGGGTACCCCGTAATACATCCGGAGAGTCAACCTCCATAGGGACCTGGAGATGCCGTCTATTTGGGAGTACGTCAAAACACTCACAACTAGTTTTTTCGATAGCGCTATGTATCATCCCAGTTCGTTAGGTGGTATCCGCCGCAACTTATAACACCGTACCCGACGCGTCGCGGTGCAAAAGACGTCCGCGATTTATTTTCACTGATCCTCCTGAAAAAATTTCGTTAGCTAATTTTCAGTACCCTTACGTCCCTCGAAACAGAGCGTGTGCGTGCTCATGTCCAAGTAATCACATATAGTGAATTTTGCCCCAGCACACATACCTAGGCCTCCCTCAGCAGCTGCCTCAAGCCGAGGTCTGATTCTCCGGAATGGTGCCCTCGAGCACGTTGCTTGCGCAAATATAGTGACACTGAATAAATTTTCAAACACTAGTTATTACAACACAACACAGATCACCCCACACACGTGCACATACACACATGTAGGTACACATATTGCTTGGATTTGTTTTTATCCCTTTTTCGAACGGAGTTAGTTTACATTAATTTACTAGTCAGTTTTAGTAGTAGTTTTAATAGTCAGATATAGAGCATGGTACACGTCTATATTTCACAAATTCATATTTATATGAAATAACAGTTAGCTTAGTTCGACTCGGGATATTCGGTGACAATTCAAGACCAGGCGCACCGTGCGCCCCTGTGATGGTTGCCTATATAAAATCAGGTGAGTGCCTTTAGCGCTCCCTTTAGTTGTCCGATAAAACTGTAGAGGCCTTGCCAGACCAACAGTGTAGTCAGTTCGAAAAGAAACAACACTTTTCATTGACGATTATAATATTTTTCCTACATCTTATATGATACAGCTACGCTCTGAGATTTTAGTATACTGAAACAAACAAATGTTAAATTGATGTAAGTAAAAAAAAATCGGACTACTTATATATTATTGAAATTTATGATACATAATTTATAAGTTTTATTTGCTTTGCTGCACAACTTGTTTTGTTTCACAACACTATCAATATCAATACACATAGTAACGTTTAAATTTAGGGAATATTAAGTAAAAGTTTTATCTAACAGTAAATAGATTTGGGAATAGACTTTGTGCAATCACATATAATCATTACATTTTAGTAAACAACGTAGTCATAGGTACTTACTAAATAACAAATTATAATAAAACACGCGGAGCTGACTCATCACTCTCATCACTCGCGTATTCAAATACCACGTCAGTGAGTACTTCGAAGGAAAATGTCCTGCTGAAACTATAGCAATGTGGCAGCTCATTTTATAAGTTCGCCAGGTTAGCTTCTCGTTTCAGTTTGAAAATATTTTTTTCGAAGCTAACTAATTTATTAGCCTCATAGGCCTTCACGGCTTTACTAAAACAGTTTCAAAATCTTTTACCAAGTCTCTATGAGTGTGGTGTGGCAGACGCACTATATATTTAAAGTATTTATGCTTTTGAACACATTAATATTTATTATCAGTCAATATTGTGGTTACAAGGTAAATCCTTTAAAAGTCAAGAGAATGTATTAATTTTTTTTTGGCATATATAATCAAAGTAAGTGGATAGTAATTAGATAAGAATCTGAAATGTCTGAGTGACTTTCTGAAATGATTTTTTCTAAGTTTAGTTTTATGCAAATAATTAATTACGTACATCGTATATTTTTCAATGTTTAGGGTTCACAGTTTGAAATAACGTCTACAATATTTTTTAGATATTTGACGCTACTTACAAATTTGTCCTCAAACATATAAGAAAAGTTGTAAAAGTAAAAATGAAGTTTATTTAAAAATTACTTCAATAAATTTAAGTCTAAAATTTTGTTTTTAATGAAACATATAGCATATAAACAACTATTAAAGAACAAAGCGTTTATCTGTGTTTTTTTAGCTCCTCTGAATTATCAAAGCAAAAGATTGTGATACGGTTTTCACTAATATTTGAAATATTATATGTATATTATATTCATATAAATCAATGATCTATTTCATAAAGGTAACCAAAAAGTGAACATTTTTATCTTTTACAAATTATTATAAAGTAATTTGTTATCATCAGCCTGTAAGAGACACACTACAAGGCGAATGGCTTCATTCTGATTGAAGGCATGGCCACAATCACTACGCCAGCCCACGATGTATTGGTGATTTTAATTAAACTCTGAGAAATCCATAGTTCTATGTTTTCCACATACAGAGGTACTAAAAGAACATTTCTCAGATTCAGATATCCCCACGATGTTTTCCTTCACAGTTAACCGATAGTGTCACCAATTTGAATGAGTAATTGTTCGTGAATTCAGAAAAATTCATTGGTATATGCCGGATTTGCCGGACATCGGATTGGTATTCCACTGGTCAAACCACTCGACCACCACGACGCATTTTATACTTTTTTTTGTGTATGTTGTATTTGATAATTAAATAAATGAATCCTTATCCAATTATGTATATCTAGGTAACTAAATATAACTGGTATATATTGGTATAGAATGTTTAAATTGTCCATCTTGGCATATTGTTTGCATGAATGACTTAGAAGATATGATAATTTTAAAATTATGCATAACTAAATTAGTATTGGGTGAAGGTTACTACAAAACTTGTATGTCTTTGGTAATCTATAAATATTGCGTACTTATAATTCATCGTTAGTACATTATGCCTGTGCAAAACTGGGGTATTTATTAAGTCTTAAATATGTTACAAACAAGAAAATAATCGAATTATTAAGGTAGAATTTCCCGCGGCTTGTTAAATTAAATTTCGCGCCAACCGTCTAGTTAGCTAACGGTCGCGAAGGCATGGCTTATCGCGGCTATATCTTGTTGGTGACGTAATTACGTTAAAGAATTTTACTTTGATAGTATGAATGAAGTCTACACGTTGTGTTGACTAAAGCAGCTATACGTGATGTATCAGTTAAAATAAACATTGTGACGGATACGCACTATAGTTTTTTCAGAAATCATTGACGTCTAGATTAGATTAGATTAGACTAGATTAGATTCAAAAAGTTATTTGATGTTTAATATATTTTTTAATTATAATGAAAATAAAACAACACCGTTTTGTTATCAAAATAATATACAACTAGGTTTTGATTCCGGCTTCGTCAATCTTAAAGTAGATTTGATTTATCCTTCAGCAACAATACTTTTTTCGGGACAAAATTTACCATATGTCCTTTTCTGTACTCCTGTTAATGAGTATGCAAATATCCTGGTAATCGATTGAGCCGTTTAGGCGTGAAAACATAACGAACGAACAAACTCACCGTCACATTTATAATGCTAGTAAAAATAAGGAAGTAAATATTAGGAATTTTTCATAATTTATTGTGATACTACGATTCCAGAGATTTAAAATTACGAAAACACAAATAAAATTATGTGTGCAAAAATAATTAAGAAGCTTCTTTAAACTCGATGAGCTGTAATTATCAAAGCATAAAAAATCTGTTATACACCTGTGATGCACATGTTAGTATATTTTATCGAAAAGATGTTGGTGTAGATACCCGTATAAATGAAAGTCTTCTATTATGTGTCCATACTAATTTTCGAATCGGCTGAACTGATTGCGATGAGACCTAAAATGAAAACTTTAAAGTAGTGATATATGTGTGGGTAAAGCAACAACGATAAAATTAAGGAAAGAAAGTTTATAATCTGTATCAGAATCAGAAGACTTAAATAGTAAGGTAAAATTTCAATCAGAAAAAGAAGTCCGCTCATGAATCCATATAACACTCATGAAACAAAAGACATTGTTGCAACATTTCAACATAGTAATTATAAATTACTATCTATTTCTATGAATATAAATATATATTTTATATAAATATAATATACATATATAATACATTAAACTATTTGAAATAAATTATTAAAAAGATACTGAAAACCGTATCGAAAAGTGACATTGTTTTATAATATTTCAATATTATTTATAGATATAATTTTTTTTTTGTTTTGGAACTGGCTGCACTGTTCGTTTGTTAAGGCCGCTACAGTTTCACCGGACTACGGGAATAATGTATTAAAATCCAATACATAGTTTATTAGCACTCACAGACACAGAGACGACTCGAGAAACGTCTTTATTCTGTAATATTTATTTTAGATCGCAATGCGTTCAAAAATAATATTTTTTCAATTAGACACACTGACTCTATATCAATTTGATATTTTTCTGTAGCCCATTACGTTGTACATTTGAAGCGCATTTATTGACTTGTTTATTACGAAAAAATAGTAGAATTCAAAATTTACTAAAAAAGTAATTTCCTATCAGCTATAAGTAAATATTACTAAAGAAATATTTAATTACTATCCGCTATAAATAGAAATTATCTTTGTTGCTTCAAACAATAAAGTCTAAGTCTAAGAATGTTTTGCATATATCGGACATAGCGTTACGTAATAATAGGCACAGCTGAAAGTGAGGTGAATAAACTTCGACCATTACAAAACCGTTGGCTTGTCTTTGGCGCTCACTGGCAAGGGAAGGCCCGCCCCTGGCCGCACCACAGCGATAATGTTTTGGCGGGAATTGCTTGCTGAATTATACCTCATGTTATTAAAATTCAATACTTTGAAAAGTTTTTAAAACCATTACTGGTTATGTTCATGTTCTAAAAAATAATATTCTATTATTAAACGTAACGTACGTCTAGGTAATTTAAAACTCAAAATGTTAAGAATTTGTTCAGTTACATTATGACGTCATACCGATTAACCGTCGAATTACTCGGCACAAGGGGCATGAAAGCGGCAGAGGCGGGAAGGACAAAAGATGCGCTTGTTCTGTTTAGGCGCGAAAGACTGTTTAGAGATATTATGAAATATTCGGTTGATTACTCACTACCAAATATCTTTACTTTTATAAGTGTTTATTGTTATTGGTAATCGGGTCCGAATAGACGTCTAAGCTTAGACATATTGATGCATGTAACATATTTTTATAAGAGTATCTCAATCAGAATGATGTCAGTTTTAATATTTATTACATTGCTACTTGGGTGCAATTTTATTTATGAAAACAGTTTATTCAATGCGTCATGCGTTCAAACAAAGCTTTTTTAAATATCAGTATCTAGTTTCGTTTTAGTTTTTTTGTCTATACAATGTTTAAAACAGTAAAACTTAATATAACTATCGTTAATAATCACACTATTCATAGACCAATGAAGTTTGAAATACGTTATAATTGCTCATTTTTATTTCTTTTATAATTACTAATTAAACATTAATTCTAACAAACCTAAGCCTGTACAAAATTAAAGAGAATGTTATCAAATGAATTACGTAATGTTAAGCAACACATTACATCTTATCAATCTCAATGTCTATTTATCTATCGTTACAATTTAACGTACAATATAAAATTAACTACGTGATCCCATGACGGAATAATTGAGAAGTGTTTACATTAATTGTTATAAATAATGATTCTACGGTGTAATTAACACATAGCTCTTATTAGCATTACGGTTAAATTACGATGTAATAATCTACCAGTTATAGTGTTTTATCCATAACTCCGCGATTGCGTCATCGAGCAACGTTACATCACCCTGTCATATTTACGCGGGTAAAATTTTTTGATTAGCATGTTGTGAGGTTCTCTGGGGTACTTATATACCCGCATATATTGCGAAGTTTCTCTCTGGAAAATGTCTAGAATATCTCAGCGGTTAGTATAAATATACTACAGGGGCAGGTTTTATTTCAATTGTATTGATAAACATTGCAAATATTATTAAAATTAGTTATTTATAATGAACTTCAAGCTTAATCAGTTTTATGTACAAAATAATCTCATCCCTAGGTTAGCGCCATTATTGATCGTATTGTGCGCGTGAAATAATTTCACGAGACTAATATCAACGGTTTCTACACACGTGTTGATTAAAACTTGCATGTCATGGTGAGTACAAATAAATATCGTTCTGGCATACGTTTTTGAGTTTGTTCAGAAACTTTTGACGTAGGACCTTGACACTGGATTTAAAAAAATATTTTAAGCTTAATATTATCTTTTAATTACAATGAAAGAAAAAAGAATATGGTTTTACCATAAAACTTATATATGTTTTTTTTTCATAAATTTCAATACTAATAGTATATTTGTAAAGCTCATACTATTAAATATACAAAACTGAATTTTAATCAGTTTTTTATTATAATTTTAATAATTCTCACATATAAAAACTCATTGTATAGTTACGTCATGATTATCGCATTTTGATATCAGCTGCAGTGTTTGTTGTAATCAAGTAGAGCTATAGATATAAATATTTGACTGGAGTCGCGACCAATATGCAAATGTTGATAAACCGATCATAGCGAATTGTTGTAGTTAATCGTAACTGCTACCTTATAAATATGTTTACTTATGTAAATTTTATATCTGTGTTATATTTTTCTTGCATTAAAATATAGGCATATCTCTAACGCTATCTTTTAATTATTAAGCTTCTTGAGTTATATCTAAATAACATAGAACAAAAATGTTTATCTTGAAACGCTTACAGAAAGTTTGCGAAGGTATATGTCTATCACCCAAAGATAACCTTAATACTTATAAAAAATATTAAGGTTATTAGTACAACAATATTTTGAACATAGTAATTAATTCTTATTGAATAATCCAATTATTGTCAATTGCATCGCATAATTTTCTATGATTATCTTATAAGATATGACAGGTTTAGTATTACAGGATACAAAAAAAATGTTTCGTAAAGATATAACTGTACAAGACAAAAATGCAATTAAACAAATTAGAAAAACCGTTCACAATCTATCCAGCAACGAAGAAGGTAACAAAGAGAAAGAAACTTTTTCACGCATAGCAACTCACGGGTAGTAGCCAATATGTATATAAATCTATTTATTGGTTTTATAACAGTTATACCATACATTTCATTATCGTTATATTCATTACCATTTCGTACCAATTATCAGTAACTTTCCTAGAGATAATTAAGTAGACATATATCTTAACAACATGAAGTAAACTGAGTAGTATTAATGTCTAGCGCATAACGACAAGGAACACCCTGCACAAGAACGTATTTCCCGCCAACACGTTATACCATGTCCGTTGCCCTGCTCCCGCGCAATGCCTCCCGCCCTCCGCTCCCCTCGGCCTTTGTCGCCACCCGCAACATGAACGATCGCTATTTTCAGTTGATATCGGCATTACATCATAAGCGTTTACCGAGTCGAGTGTTCAATGACCCGAATACATTCCATTTAACAGATGACATAATAATATAGCCGAACTGTGCACTACGTTTCTGATGTCAGTTTATCAGTTACTTTAGAATAATTCGAAATATGTACATATACATGATATTAAATTACTTAATTTAGTAAATTCTAGATTCCACAGTAGCCAATTATATAATAATAATTTAAGGCCTTCTTCACTCTATAAATACAATATTTAAATAAAACAAAGTCATAGTTCGTATCTTTGTTGTACCTTTATTTGTAAAGTACGTACCGAATTTTAATACACTTTTAACTGAAGATTACAATATTACTCCTGCATCTTGTATGATACAGCTAAGCACTGAGATTTCAGTATATTTGTATAGTTTTACGTACTAAATAGGCAATGTATAATTAAATTTTAAGTAATTGATTCGTACAAAATAGCACAACTGTTTCATTACGTCTTGTCGTAAGAACATTCCTAGTACAATAATTGACCGAAAAGTTTAGTGCGTGTTCATAATATTTTCAGTAATGTTTCTTTAGATTTGATATATGAATATACTAGAATTAGCCCATGGCTTTGCGCGCTTTTTTATGCAAAAAATATTTTTGACTCGTTGTTTTATCTCATTAAAATATGGGTTCATTCAATTATTTCCGAGATATTAGTACTCAGTTTATAGATTATCATTTTTGAAATGACATATAATTCCAGTGTACAAAATTAATTTAAAATCTGTACAGTGAATGAAATTGCATTTTTATTTATGATCATCATTATAAAAATAGTTAAAAAAATAGAATTGTTATTATTGATATTTATACAGATTATAGTACTTTTAATTTAACAGGGGTAACATTATTGACTGCTGTTGAAGAAAAACGTCGTGAGAAAATCGGTACGTAGGGAATGTTGAGGAAAAGGAATAATGGAACGAATAAGAAATGTGAAATTCTTTATACTTAACACAACTCTACGTCGTGGGTTGGTAGGGTGCTTACGCACATACCTTCCTTGGAAAGAGGCCTTTGACCTTGCAACGGGTCGCTTATATGCAGATGTGATATCATTGTACAAATTTTATTAAATAGATTGAGTAGATGCTTTACCTATTTCTGTATTCATTTACAATTCTTTCTTCGTTATTATTAAGAAATGATATTAGTTTCTCATGTGACTTCATTGGAATTGATTTATTCGTATTTTAACTCCGGGAATACTAACAGATAGTTAAATTTATTTTTTTACGCCGTAGTTGACCAGTGGCCTTTATACAGGTATCTACAAAATAAGTTTCGAAATAAATAAATTGTACAATCTGAATTTCGAATTTAATAATATTCAGAATCACTCAACAATTGCAGCTGGTAAGCTTTTCATTAATTACAAATACACGGGTTGATTTCGAAATGCATGTAACATACAAAAGTCAAAATTATTTTCTTTGAAGACAAAAAGTGATATACGAAATTATTTTGATAAAAATTTAGATAAAACATAAAATGTGTATTTTAAATTCAGTACAAAATATAAATGTATGATTGATTCACTTTTTAGCAATAATGTCTTCCCTATAAGAGGTTAGATGTTGCGTTGACTTTAAAATTTATTCGACAAAAACATAAGATTTAATAAAAAAAAAATATTAATACATAATTTATTAAGTTTATTTGATTCACAACTTTGTTTTGTTTCACAACACTATCAATATAATTACACACAGTAAGGTTTTAGTTTAGGGAATATTAAGTAACAAGTCTTTATCTAACAATAAATAGGTTAGAGAGTAGACTTTGTGCAAATACATTTAATCATTATATTTGAGTAGCTTACAACGTCACCGTAGGTACGGAAGAAATAAAAAAGTATTAAGGGCATCCAACTAAGCAAAAA
>JAQQSE010000338.1:0-63546 GCA_035772565.1 Antheraea assamensis
CGTTAAGACACTTTTTTATATTTCTCTGATCAGGAAGTTAGCCCCATTCGTTGTACTTCAAAAATATTATCAAACACCACGGGTGTATTGCAACGGTATTGGATCTATAAATAATTAGTGTATTGAATAATCCAAGTAGGGGAGTTAAGCAGGACTAATTCAATGTTATGGTTATGTTTGGTATTAATAACGAAATATTGGGTCAACGCACAATGGTCTATGATTGTCTTATAAGAATGACAGGTTTAGTATTACACGATATAAAAAAAATGTTTGTGTAGATACTTCACCTGTTTTTACTTCCTGAACAGTAAAAGAGAAATATACAATAATAGTTAAAAAACCGTTCACAATCTATCCAGAAACGAAAAGATAACAGAGAGAAAGAAACATTTTCACGCAAAGCAATTCACGATACTGGACAATATGTATATAAATCTATTTATTGATTTCATAATATTCATAGCATACATTTCATTAATTTATTACCATTTCATACCAATTATTCGTAATATTCCCCGAGGTAATTAATACACATATATCTTATAACATAAAGTAAAATGAGAAGAATTATGTCTAGCGCATAACAACAAGGACACCCACACAAGAACGTATTTTCTACTAACACATTATGCAATGTCCGTTGCCCTGCTCCCGAGCAATGCTTCCCCCCCCCCCCCCGGCATTGCCGCCACCCGCAACACGAACGAGGTGGTTATTTTTGGTTGGTATCGGCATTACATCAAAAGCGTTTACCGAGGCGAATGTTCAATGACCTAACACATTCCTTTGTTCTATGACATAAACATATGACCGAACTATGTACTACGTTTCCGCTGTCAGTTTATCAGTGTACTTTAGAAAATTCAAAATATTTACATATACTGATATTAAATTACTTCATTTAATAAATTCTGAATTCCACTGTCACTCTTAATACTTGAAGTTATGCAGGTGATTAATAAAAATAATTATATTTTGAGGCCCGCTGGAATCTATAAATCAATATATAACACGTAATTTTTTCGTATCTTTGCTGTACCTTTAATTTGTAAAGTAAGTAATGATTTTAATACACTTTTCATGGAGTTCCGATCCAGTCCATCACGTAAGGACGTGCCGATGCGCACCAGATGTTGTTCGTGAACTAATAAATTGTCGTTTAGGTGAGCATACTATCGAGTGATTCATCGCTTAATACTATTGTGTTTTTGAACTTCAATTACTTCCGAGAAACGCACCTGTTTAAAGTGTTTTGGTGCGATTGTTTGTGTGATCGTAAACCGCACTTTTTAGTGCGACCCGCGTGTTAACGTTAACTGTGACAACAAGTGCGTGGAGCGTTCCGAGAATTCGTTTTTTGCGCACCCCTCTTTGTTTTGTCGTCGTTTTTTTTGTTCCGTTAACCACGGCATGGGTCACTACAGGAAGTTCGATAGGCTGCGATATCTTGTCGCTACTCGCGCCCATCGTTATTCACGGAATTCGTTAACGTCATCGGATAATATTATGTGCGTTCCCCGTCTAGCAACCACGATTCTTTCGCGTCATTGGCGCCACCTTTATTCCAGGAGATACCGGTAGATACAGGAGTATTGAAGTTCCCATGTCGAGCTCTAGCCCTGATTCTGACATGGAGCTTGATACCAGCGTGACCCCGCAATCACGAACGATGATTTTACAAACTTAAGCCGAAAGCGGCAACTGCCCGTTACCGTCACGTCACACGCCTCAGATTCAGAATCGGGTACGGAAGTCCCGAAACTATAATACTACTAGTAGAGGGCGTAATTGCAACCGTCTCATCTCACATGCGTGCTGGCTTAGGTAGCTTCCAAGCCCATGCTACGCGTTTTGTAGCTGAGGCTAAGAAGCCCGCACCCCGCCCCCGTTACTATACAGACAAGTCATCCACAATATCTACTTGGTTAAACGAAAAGAATATCCGGTACACATCCACCTTGAATACTCCCACAGGTATTCAAGTAAAAGTCTCGTCCACCACTGACCACCGTGTAAGCTTACTTCTCTTCTCCCAGAGAGGAAGCTCGCTTATTTCACTTTCGCGCTCGAGGAAGGGCGCCTCCTTCGCGCCGTAGTTAGACGTGTTCCGGTCGAGATATCGACCGATTACTTCTCAGGCTCCCTTAAGGAGCAAGACTTTCCTTTCCGAGAGGTACATAGGATACCTTATATCCTGGTCGTCCTTGACCGATCACAAGAGGGTAAGGCCATTTTTGGCCTCACCTCTGTCTGTGGCATCACCGGCATCACCGTTGAAGCCCCTTGCAAGTCCCATACTCCGTCGCAGTGCCATAACTGTCACAGTTATAGTCACTCAGCATGCAAACTACCATCTTCGTCCCAGGTGCGTTAAGTGCTTAGAGTTAAGTGCTTAGACCACCCTACGAAGGAGTGCACACGCACTCCCGACACTCTCGAGCCCACGAGCCACGTCCTTTGAGGTAACGTGGGTCACCTTGCGACCTATGGCGAGTCCCCCACGCGCTGCGCACACAACGTCCCCACCAAGCGAGACAAGCCGAAGCTCTCAAATCCGTGGAGCCTTCCCTGACTTGCCGGGTACCTCCTGTATCCCGGTAGCGCCGGTTCCCACGCCACGCGAGGCACCCTCTGTGCCGCTCGCCCTCCAGTCCTGGCGGGCCTCCGTAGCCCACTGGGCTTTAAGGCATAACCTCAGGTTCTCAAGCCTCAGACGCAGCCCCAGCCACAGAGAGCGATGCCTACCCTGGCTGTCCACGTTTTCTCAATCTCAGTCACGCATCGATTGGCTGACACAGGTCCTGCTTGAACACGATATTGAGGAGATCGTCGCGTTCAATAAAATAATTAATAGTAATAGGGACATTGGCTTCCTTAACGTGCTCTCTTCATTCCCAGGCGTTGTCGTGATGACACGACGCCTCGCCCGCGCCTCCGTAAATAGTAATAAATAAAACTCGCTTCGTTAAATAGAATAAAACCACGCGGTCTTTGTATTTTGTTTCTTAACGCGAGAAGTCTCCATACACAACGCGACTTAGTAACCGATTTTTACGCGATAGACAAATAGATATTTCTTTATAGTTTAGGAAACACTACCTACAAAACCGAAAATGGGCAATCCCCGGATCGCGAATTATAATATAGTCAGAAACGATCGTATCACCCGCGGGGGCGGCACTTTATTTTATTATAAATGTTCGTTGTACTGTATGCCGATAGAGACGCCCGTTCTTTCTAATATGGAAGTGTCAGTGTGAAGGGTATCTATAGCATATCTTTCACCGAATAGAGAGCTTCTCAAGTCCCACTTAGAGGCGATGTTCGCGCGAGGAAACTCGGTCATCATAGTCGGGGACCTCAACAGTGGAAACGTTTTCTGGAACAGTCCGAGTACTTCTCGCAACGGGCAAATTCTCGACGAGCAAGGTAGCGATCTCGTTTTTGACATCGTAGCCCCGCTGGAACCCACTCAATATTCGAATCACTGTCGTCCGACACTAATAGATGTAGCACTTTTAAAGAATGTCACGCTTCCGATACTGCTCATACAAGTTGTACATGATTTGAATTCAGACCACCACCCCGTGATATAACAGCTAGGTTCGAATTCCCATATCGAGTGTCAGCCCGCGTGCGTAGCTGATTACGCGAAGCTCAGTAGATATTTAAAAGATAATCCCTCCTCGGATAGCTTACATAGAATCTTGGGCGCGTTGGTGTCTAAAGCCGACGCGGAACAGACTATCGATTCCCTGGTTGACTTTGTTCAGACCGCCGTTAGGGAAACCTCGAAAGAGGTACAAGCGGTGAACGATCGTCGCTCTATACTCCTCGACAACGTGAGAGCGTTGATCATGGAAAAGAATGCCATGACTCAAGCCTATGACACTTACCCGTCTGTAAATTATCGTGATCGGTTACGTTCGTTACGTAAACTAGTTAGATCTCGTATTTCAGAAATCTGAGCCGCCAGGTGGGACAAACTTCTGGAGGATATCCAGCCGTCCCACGTGACGTATTGGATAATAGTACGTAGATTCAAATCAGATCTTAATGCACCCATGCTCCCGTTAGAAATAAGTCCTGGATTTCCTCCCACGTTCGAAAGTATCGACAAAGCGGAATATCTTACCGCGAATTTAGAGGAGTAATGTTCTCCGAACACTGCTAACACCGACCCTGTCCATATCGGATCGAACGAACACCCGTTAGAACGTTCTCTCACGTCTCTTTGAGCGGATACCGTAACCCCGGTTAGTTTCCATGAAGTGTCGGCTGCCATCAAGCGTTTCAAGCTTAGATAATCTCCAGGTCCTGATGGGATCCTTCTTGACCACATCATAGTTCCCCTGGTCTGTATCTTCAATACGGCAATTTCTCGCTAAGCACTCATATACGAATCAAGTACACCACCTCACGGAGTACATTTTTTCTAAATTTAACGAAAATCCACGAAAAAAGGTCACCCCGCATAAACCTATACCGAAACGCAATATAGCAGTCTTTTTCGATGTCGCCAAGGCCTTCGATAAGGTCTGGCACACCGGTCCCCGGGGATCGAATTAGGTTGCTATTCTGATGATACAGTTATATACGCTGCCAGTTGGTGGCCGGACTTTCTTAGAAATTGAATCAATCGGGCCATCGTCACACTCCGTGAATGGTATCGTCAATGGAGAATAGAGTTCAATCCTGAAAAAAGCATCGCGATATTTTTCGACCCCGTAAATCGTCCGGGACCTAAGAATCTAAAGCTCCTCAGGCAATACGAAACTGAGACTTCTTGGGCCCTTAAGGTCATATATCTCGGAGTTACATTAGATAGGCACCTATCTTTTAAAGCATATGTAGAAAGAGTGCGAAACAAAACCGCAATGGTTTTGGGTCGTTTACATCCGTTAATATGCTCAAAAAGTAAAATATCCCTCAGACATAAGACTACCTTGTATAAGATGTGTATTCATCCTATTCTGACATATAGCTGTCCTGTTCTCGCGCATATGTCAAGGTATAACTTTGAAATATTACAAAAGCTATAGAACTGTTTTCTACGTAAAGCGGTGGGTACCCCGTAATACATCCGGAGAGTCAACCTCCATAGGGACCTGGAGATGCCGTCTATTTGGGAGTACGTCAAAACACTCACAACTAGTTTTTTCGATAGCGCTATGTATCATCCCAGTTCGTTAGGTGGTATCCGCCGCAACTTATAACACCGTACCCGACGCGTCGCGGTGCAAAAGATGTCCGCGATTTATTTTCACTGATCCTCCTGAAAAAATTTCGTTAGCTAATTTTCAGTACCCTTACGTCCCTCGAAACAGAGCGTGTGCGTGCTCATGTCCAAGTAATCACATATAGTGAATTTTGCCCCAGCACACATACCTAGGCCTCCCTCAGCAGCTGCCTCAAGCCGAGGTCTGATTCTCCGGAATGGTGCCCTCGAGCACGTTGCTTGCGCAAATATAGTGACACTGAATAAATTTTCAAACACTAGTTATTACAACACAACACAGATCACCCCACACACGTGCACATACACACATGTAGGTACACATATTGCTTGGATTTGTTTTTATCCCTTTTTCGAACGGAGTTAGTTTACATTAATTTACTAGTCAGTTTTAGTAGTAGTTTTAATAGTCAGATATAGAGCATGGTACACGTCTATATTTCACAAATTCATATTTATATGAAATAACAGTTAGCTTAGTTCGACTCGGGATATTCGGTGACAATTCAAGACCAGGCGCACCGTGCGCCCCTGTGATGTTTGCCTATATATAATCAGGTGAGTGCCTTTAGCGCTCCCTTTAGTTGTCCGATAAAACTGTAGAGGCCTTGCCAGACCAACAGTGTAGTCAGTTCGAAAAGAAACAACACTTTTCATTGACGATTATAATATTTTTCCTACATCTTATATGATACAGCTACGCTCTGAGATTTTAGTATACTGAAACAAACAAATGTTAAATTGATGTAAGTAAAAAAAAATCGGACTACTTATATATTATTGAAATTTATGATACATAATTTATAAGTTTTATTTGCTTTGCTGCACAACTTGTTTTGTTTCACAACACTATCAATATCAATACACATAGTAACGTTTAAATTTAGGGAATATTAAGTAAAAGTTTTATCTAACAGTAAATAGATTTGGGAATAGACTTTGTGCAATCACATATAATCATTACATTTTAGTAAACAACGTATTCATAGGTACTTACTAAATAACAAATTATAATAAAACACGCGGAGCTGACTCATCACTCTCATCACTCGCGTATTCAAATACCACGTCAGTGAGTACTTCGAAGGAAAATGTCCTGCTGAAACTATAGCAATGTGGCAGCTCATTTTATAAGTTCGCCAGGTTAGCTTCTCGTTTCAGTTTGAAAATATTTGTTTTGAAGCTAACTAATTTATTAGCCTCATAGGCCTTCACGGCTTTACTAAAACAGTTTCAAAATCTTTTACCAAGTCTCTATGAGTGTGGTGTGGCAGACGCACTATATATTTAAAGTATTTATGCTTTTGAACACATTAATATTTATTATCAGTCAATATTGTGGTTACAAGGTAAATCCTTTAAAAGTCAAGAGAATGTATTAATTTTTTTTTGGCATATATAATCAAAGTAAGTGGATAGTAATTAGATAAGAATCTGAAATGTCTGAGTGACTTTCTGAAATGATTTTTTCTAAGTTTAGTTTTATGCAAATAATTAATTACGTACATCGTATATTTTTCAATGTTTAGGGTTCACAGTTTGAAATAACGTCTACAATATTTTTTAGATATTTGACGCTACTTACAAATTTGTCCTCAAACATATAAGAAAAGTTGTAAAAGTAAAAATGAAGTTTATTTAAAAATTACTTCAATAAATTTAAGTCTAAAATTTTGTTTTTAATGAAACATATAGCATATAAACAACTATTAAAGAACAAAGCGTTTATCTGTGTTTTTTTAGCTCCTCTGAATTATCAAAGCAAAAGATTGTGATACGGTTTTCACTAATATTTGAAATATTATATGTATATTATATTCATATAAATCAATGATCTATTTCATAAAGGTAACCAAAAAGTGAACATTTTTATCTTTTACAAATTATTATAAAGTAATTTGTTATCATCAGCCTGTAAGAGCCACACTACAAGGCGAATGGCTTCATTCTGATTGAAGGCATGGCCACAATCACTACGCCAGCCCACGATGTATTGGTGATTTTAATTAAACTCTGAGAAATCCATAGTTCTATGTTTTCCACATACAGAGGTACTAAAAGAACATTTCTCAGATTCAGATATCCCCACGATGTTTTCCTTCACAGTTAACCGATAGTGTCACCAATTTGAATGAGTAATTGTTCGTGAATTCAGAAAAATTCATTGGTATATGCCGGATTTGCCGGACAACGGATTGGTATTCCACTGGTCAAACCACTCGACCACCACGACGCATTTTATACTTTTTTTTGTGTATTCTGTATTTGATAATTAAATAAATGAATCCTTATCCAATTATGTATATCTAGGTAACTAAATATAACTGGTATATATTGGTATAGAATGTTTAAATTGTCCATCTTGGCATATTGTTTGCATGAATGACTTAGAAGATATGATAATTTTAAAATTATGCATAACTAAATTAGTATTGGGTGAAGGTTACTACAAAACTTGTATGTCTTTGGTAATCTATAAATATTGCGTACTTATAATTCATCGTTAGTACATTATGCCTGTGCAAAACTGGGGTATTTATTAAGTCTTAAATATGTTACAAACAAGAAAATAATCGAATTATTAAGGTAGAATTTCCCGCGGCTTGTTAAATTAAATTTCGCGCCAACCGTCTAGTTAGCTAACGGTCGCGAAGGCATGGCTTATCGCGGCTATATCTTGTTGGTGACGTAATTACGTTAAAAGAATTTTACTTTGATAGTATGAATGAAGTCTACACGTTGTGTTGACTAAAGCAGCTATACGTGATGTATTAGTTAAAATAAACATTGTGACGGATACGCACTATAGTTTTTTCAGAAATCATTGACGTCTAGATTAGATTAGATTAGACTAGATTAGATTCAAAAAGTTATTTGATGTTTAATATATTTTTTAATTATAATGAAAATAAAACAACACCGTTTTGTTATCAAAATAATATACAACTAGGTTTTGATTCCGGCTTCGTCAATCTTAAAGTAGATTTGATTTATCCTTCAGCAACAATACTTTTTTCGGGACAAAATTTACCATATGTCCTTTTCTGTACTCCTGTTAATGAGTATGCAAAATATCCTGGTAATCGATTGAGCCGTTTAGGCGTGAAAACATAACGAACGAACAAACTCACCGTCACATTTATAATGCTAGTAAAAATAAGGAAGTAAATATTAGGAATTTTTCATAATTTATTGTGATACTACGATTCCAGAGATTTAAAATTACGAAAACACAAATAAAATTATGTGTGCAAAAATAATTAAGAAGCTTCTTTAAACTCGATGAGCTGTAATTATCAAAGCATAAAAAATCTGTTATACACCTGTGATGCACATGTTAGTATATTTTATCGAAAAGATGTTGGTGTAGATACCCGTATAAATGAAAGTCTTCTATTATGTGTCCATACTAATTTTCGAATCGGCTGAATTGATTGCGATGAGACCTAAATTGAAAACTTTAAAGTAGTGATATATGTGTGGGTAAAGCAACAACGATAAAATTAAGGAAAGAAAGTTTATAATCTGTATCAGAATCAGAAGACTTAAATAGTAAGGTAAAATTTCAATCAGAAAAAGAAGTCCGCTCATGAATCCATATAACACTCATGAAACAAAAGACATTGTTGCAACATTTCAACATAGTAATTATAAATTACTATCTATTTCTATGAATATAAATATATATTTTATATAAATATAATATACATATATAATACATTAAACTATTTGAAATAAATTATTAAAAAGATACTGAAAACCGTATCGAAAAGTGACATTGTTTTATAATATTTCAATATTATTTATAGATATAATTTTTTTTTTGTTTTGGAACTGGCTGCACTGTTCGTTTGTTAAGGCCGCTACAGTTTCACCGGACTACGGGAATAATGTATTAAAATCCAATACATAGTTTATTAGCACTCACAGACACAGAGACGACTCGAGAAACGTCTTTATTCTGTAATATTTATTTTAGATCGCAATGCGTTCAAAAATAATATTTTTTCAATTAGACACACTGACTCTATATCAATTTGATATTTTTCTGTAGCCCATTACGTGTTGTTACATTTGAAGCGCATTTATTGACTTGTTTATTACGAAAAAATAGTAGAATTCAAAATTTACTAAAAAAGTAATTTCCTATCAGCTATAAGTAAATATTACTAAAGAAATATTTAATTACTATCCGCTATAAATAGAAATTATCTTTGTTGCTTCAAACAATAAAGTCTAAGTCTAAGAATGTTTTGCATATATCGGTCATATCGTTACGTAATAATAGGCACAGCTGAAAGTGAGGTGAATAAACTTCGACCATTACAAAACCGTTGGCTTGTCTTTGGCGCTCACTGGCAAGGGAAGGCCCGCCCCTGGCCGCACCACAGCGATAATGTTTTGGCGGGAATTGCTTGCTGAATTATACCTCATGTTATTAAAATTCAATACTTTGAAAAGTTTTTAAAACCATTACTGGTTATGTTCATGTTCTAAAAAATAATATTCTATTATTAAACGTAACGTACGTCTAGGTAATTTAAAACTCAAAATGTTAAGAATTTGTTCAGTTACATTATGACGTCATACCGATTAACCGTCGAATTACTCGGCACAAGGGGCATGAAAGCGGCAGAGGCGGGAAGGACAAAAGATGCGCTTGTTCTGTTTAGGCGCGAAAGACTGTTTAGAGATATTATGAAATATTCGGTTGATTACTCACTACCAAATATCTTTACTTTTATAAAGTGTTTATTGTTATTGGTAATCGGGTCCGAATAGACGTCTAAGCTTAGACATATTGATGCATGTAACACATTTTTATAAGAGTATCTCAATCAGAATGATGTCAGTTTTAATATTTATTACATTGCTACTTGGGTGCAATGAAGAAATATAACATTATTGTAGTACAATTTTATTTATGAAAACAGTTTATTCAATGCGTCATGCGTTCAAACAAAGCTTTTTTAAATATCAGTATCTAGTTTCGTTTTAGTTTTTTTGTCTATACAATGTTTAAAACAGTAAAAACTTAATATAACTATCGTTAATAATCACACTATTCATAGACCAATGAAGTTTGAAATACGTTATAATTGCTCATTTTTATTTCTTTTATAATTACTAATTAAACATTAATTCTAACAAACCTAAGCCTGTACAAAATTAAAGAGAATGTTATCAAATGAATTACGTAATGTTAAGCAACACATTACATCTTATCAATCTCAATGTCTATTTATCTATCGTTACAATTTAACGTACAATATAAAATTAACTACGTGATCCCATGACGGAATAATTGAGAAGTGTTTACATTAATTGTTATAAAATAATGATTCTACGGTGTAATTAACACATAGCTCTTATTAGCATTACGGTTAAATTACGATGTAATAATCTACCAGTTATAGTGTTTTATCCATAACTCCGCGATTGCGTCATCGAGCAACGTTACATCACCCTGTCGTATTTACGCGGGTAAAATTTTTTGATTAGCATGTTGTGAGGTTCTCTGGGGTACTTATATACCCGCATATATATTGCGAAGTTTCTCTCTGGAAAATGTCTAGAATATCTCAGCGGTTAGTATAAATATACTACAGGGGCAGGTTTTATTTCAATTGTATTGATAAACATTGCAAATATTATTAAAATTAGTTATTTAAAATGAACTTCAAGCTTAATCAGTTTTATGTACAAAATAATCTCATCCCTAGGTTAGCGCCATTATTGATCGTATTGTGCGCGTGAAATAATTTCACGAGACTAATATCAACGGTTTCTACACACGTGTTGATTAAAACTTGCATGTCATGGTGAGTACAAATAAATATCGTTCCGGCATACGTTTTTGAGTTTGTTCAGAAACTTTTGACGTGACCTTGACACTGGATTTAAAAAATTATTTTAAGCTTAATATTATCTTTTAATTACAATGAAAGAAAAAAAAATATGGTTTTACCATAAAACTTATATATGTTTTTTTTTCATAAATTTCAATACTAATAGTATATTTGTAAAGCTCATACTATTAAATATACAAAACTGAATTTTAATCAGTTTTTTATTATAATTTTAATAATTCTCACATATAAAAACTCATTGTATAGTTACGTCATGATTATCGCATTTTGGTATCAGCTGCAGTGTTTGTTGTAATCAAGCAGAGCTATAGATATAAATATTTGACTGGAGTCGCGACCAATATGCAAATGTTGATATACCGATCATAGCGAATTGTTGTAGTTAATCGTAACTGCTACCTTATAAATATGTTTACTTATGTAAATTTTATATCTGTGTTATATTTTTCTTGCATTAAAATATAGGCATATCTCTAACGCTATCTTTTAATTATTAAGCTTCTTGAGTTATATCTAAATAACATAGAACAAGAATGTTTATCTTGAAACGCTTACAGAAAGTTTGCGAAGGTATATGTCTATCACCCAAAGATAACCTTAATACTTATAAAAAAATATTAAGGTTATTAGTACAACAATATTTTGAACATAGTAATTAATTCTTATTGAATAATCCAATTATTGTCAATTGCATCGCATAATTTTCTATGATTATCTTATAAGATATGACAGGTTTAGTATTTCAGGATACAAAAAAAATGTTTCGTAAAGATATAACTGTACAAGAAAAAAATGCAATTAAACAAATTAGAAAAACCGTTCACAATCTATCCAGCAACGAAGAAGGTAACAAAGAGAAAGAAACTTTTTCACGCATAGCAACTCACGGGTAGTAGCCAATATGTATATAAATCTATTTATTGGTTTTATAACAGTTATACCATACATTTCATTATCGTTATATTCATTACCATTTCGTACCAATTATCAGTAACTTTCCTAGAGATAATTAAGTACACATATATCTTAACAACATGAAGTAAGCTGAGTAGTATTAATGTCTAGCGCATAACGACAAGGAACACCCTGCACAAGAACGTATTTCCCGCCAACACGTTATACCATGTCCGTTGCCCTGCTCCCGCGCAATGCCTCCCGCCCTCCGCACCCCTCGGCCTTTGTCGCCACCCGCAACATGAACGATCGTTATTTTCAGTTGATATCCGAATTACATCATAAGCGTTTACCGAGTCGAGTGTTCAATGACCCGAATACATTCCATTTAACAAATGACATAATAATATAGCCGAACTGTGCACTACGTTTCTGATGTCAGTTTATCAGTTACTTTAGAATAATTCGAAATATGTACATATACATGATATTAAATTACTTAATTTAGTAAATTCTAGATTCCACAGTAGCCAATTATATAATAATAATTTAAGGCCTTCTTCACTCTATAAATACAATATTTAAAATAAAACAAAGTCATAGTTCGTATCTTTGTTGTACCTTTATTTGTAAAGTACGTACTGAATTTTAATACACTTTTAACTGAAGATTACAATATTACTCCTGCATCTTGTATGATACAGCTAAGCACTGAGATTTCAGTATATTTGTATAGTTTTACGTACTAAATAGGCAATGTTATAATTAAATTTTAAGTAATTGATTCGTACAAAATAGCACAACTGTTTTCATTACGTCTTGTCGTAAGAAACATTCCTAGTACAATAATTGACCGAAAAGTTTAGTGCGTGTTCATAATATTTTCAGTAATGTTTCTTTAGATTTGATATATGAATATACTAGAATTAGCCCATGGCTTTGCGCGCTTTTTTATGCAAAAAATATTTTTGACTCGTTGTTTTATCTCATTAAAATTTGGGTTCATTCAATTATTTCCGAGATATTAGTACTCAGTTTATATATTATCATTTTTGAAATGACATATAATTCCATTGTACAAAATTAATTTAAAATCTGTATAGTGAATGAAATTGCATTTTTATTTATGATCATCATTACAAAAATAGTTAAAAAAATAGAATTACTATTATTCATGTTTGTACAGATTATACTACTTTTTAATTTAACAGGCGTAACATTATTGGCTGCCGTTAAAAAAAACATTGCGAGGAAATCGGTACGTAAGGAATGTTGAGGAAAAGGAATAATGGAATGAATAAGAAATGTGAATTTCTCTATGCTTAACACAACTCTACGTCGTGGGTTGGTAGGGTGCTCACGTGTATACCATCCTTTGGATAGAGGCTTATGACCTTGCATCGGTTTGCTTATATGCAGATGTGATATCATTGTACAAAAGTTTATTAAATAGATTTAGAATATTGCTTTACCGATTTCTGTATTCATTTATAATTCTTCTTCGTTATTATTAAAAAATGATATTAGATTCTCATGTGATTTCATTGGAATTGATTTAGCCGTATTTTTAACTCCGGGAATACTAACAGATAGTTAATTATATTTTTTACGTTATATTTTATCAGTGGCCTTTATAACAGGTATCTACGAAATAAGTTTCCAAATAAATGAATTGTAAACTCTGAATTTCGACCATTACAGAGATTTAAAATTACGAAAACACAAAAAAAGTTATGTGTGTAAAAATAGTTAAGAAGCTTCTTTAAACTCGTTGAGCTATAATTATCAAAGCGTAAAAAACAAATCTAAATCGGTCTCACACTTGTGATACACATATTAATATATTTCACCTATAAGATGTCGGTGTAGATACTCGTATAAATAAAAGTGTCTGTTATGTGTCCACCCTAATTTTCAAATCTGCTGAAAAGATTTCGATAAGACGTGAAATAAAAACTTTGAATAAGTATTCATGATATCTGTGTGGACACAGCATGAATTATCCATATAAGACGAGTAGTTCTCATGAAACAAAAAAACGTTGTTACATCATTTCAACATATGATTGTCTAAGTCCAAGATTCTATTGCATAGATCGGTCATATCATTACGTAATAATAGGCACAGCTGAATGTGAGGTGAATAAACTTTGACCGTTACAAAACCGTTGGCTTGTCCTTAGCGCTCACTGGCAAAGGCAAGGGGGGGCGGAGCCGGGCCGCTTCACAGCGGTAATGTTTTGGCGGGAGTTGCTTGCTGAATTATACCTCATGTTATTTAAATTCAATACTTTGAAAAGTTTTTAAAACCATTACTGATTATGTTAATGTTCTAAAAAATAGTATTCTATTATTTAACGTAATGTACGTCTAGGTAATTTAAAACTCAAATGTTAAGAATTTGTTCGGTTATATTATGACGTCATAAACGCAACTGTTTCACCGTTGAATTACTAGGCACAAGGGGGTATGAAAGCGGCGGAGGTGGGCAGGACAAAAAATGCGCTTGTTCTGTTTAGGCGCGAATGACGGTTACAAACTATTATGAAATATTTCGTTGATTAACATTACCAGACATCTTTTTTTTATGAAGTGACTATTGTATTGGTAATCAAGTCCGAACACACGACTAAGCTTAGACATATTGATGCATTTACATATTTTGATAAGAGTTTATCTCAATCAGAACGACGTCAATTTTAATATATATGACATTGATATTGGTATACAACGATGAAAGACAACATTATTTTATTTCAATTTTGTAACAATGTAAAGTGATATAAATGTAACACAAAACATTTATAAATATTAATATCTAGTTTCGTTTTAGTCTTTCATCTATACAATATTTAAAAGAGTAAAAACTTAATATAACTGCGTTTTATCCATAACTCCGCGATTGCGTCATCGAGCAACGTTACGTCACCTTGTCATATTTACGCGGGTAAAATTTTTTGATTAGCATGTTTTGAGGTTCTGTGAGGTACTTATATACCGTATGCAGGTATACATTGCAAACTTTCTCTGTAGGAAATATCAAAAATATCACAGTGGTTAGTATAAATAGACTACCCATACATTGGCTTTGTTCAAATTGTATTGAGAAACGATGCAAACATTTTCAAAATTAGTCATTTATAACGAACTTCAAGTTTAATTGGTTTAAAGTACCAAATAATCTCGTCCCTACGTTCGCGGCATTATTGGTCGTATTGTTAGTATTACGTAATTACCTTAAAATAATTTCATGAGACTAACATCAACGGTTTCTACACATGTGTTGATTAAAACCTGCATGTGATGGTGAGTATAAATAAATATCGTTCCGGCATGCGAGTTTTTAAGTTTGTGAAGATACTTTCGACGTGACCTTGACACTAGGTGTAAAAAAATATTTTAAGTGTAATATTGTCTTTTAACTACAATGAAAAAAAAAACAATATGGTTTCGCCATAAAACTTACACGTGGTTTTTCTATAAATTACAATACTAATAGTATATTTGTAAAACTTAAACTATAAAATTTGTAAAAAATCATTTTAATTAGTTTTTTTTATTATAATTTAAATAATTAGGTGATACAACTTTTTTATAGAAAGAGGATTGATACGCTAGAAGTATCGCATTTTGATATCAGCTGCAGTGTTTGTAGTAATCAAGAAGAGCAATAGATATAAATATATGACTGGGGGCGCGACCACTATGCAAATGTTGCTAAACCGATCATAACGAATTGTTGTAGTTAATCGTAAGTGATACCTTATAAATATGGTTGCTTATGTTAATTTTATATTTGTGTATTGTTTTTCTCAGATTTAAAAATAAAGATAAAAAAATAATAGACATGTCTTTTATGTTATCTTTAAATGATTAAGCTTCTTGAATTATATCTAAATAACACGGTACAAGATTATTTACCTAGAAGCGCTTACAGAAAGTTCACGATGGTATGTCTATCACCTAAAGATAACCCACCGTAACCATTTCGTCTTAAATGTATTAGTAGCAAATAATGGAGTATTTTCGATGTGATTCCAGCCGATAATATAGATAATTCTTATCTCGTTAAATATTATAGTTATGTGGGGTATGTAATTTATTATAACATAATTGCCAATCGCAGCATATAATTATCAATTATTATCTTGTAAGATATCCGGATTTAATATTTCACGCTACAGAAAAATTGTTTGTATATAGATATTTACGGAACGTGTTTGAGTTTATTGAACTATAAATATCGAAGTGTACAAAATGAATCAAAATCCTTTAGATAGTTGTGATGCACGTTGAGTCACGTCGTCACGAGTAGTTAATATGAATAAAATTAAAATCATCATTATTTGCCTACTGGAATCCCTTAAACTATTTTCAAATTTGTGTATTTACTCTTTATCATTACGTTTTAGCATATGAGCCAAGTAACAGTAATAAAATTGAACAGAGGTAACTTGAAATGAGTAAAATTGTTAAATAGTAATGACAATGCTACAGGAGGAGGTGTGTCATACTTACAAATGTGTTTGAAAGATCATTTATGTAGCTGTACATCTTCTTATAATTTTAAATTTCTTTGATATCATAAAAAAAACGCCCGGTGCCGCAAGTAGCAGCTAGTTACCAATATAATTAATATTCGATAATAATTCAATATTATAGTTATTTTGGGTATTAAAAAAATGAAAATAATTGTCAAATGCAGCGTACAACTTTCTGGGACTGTTTTATAAGAGGTGACAGTTTTAATATTACACGATACTAAAAAAAAATCTGTAAAGATATCTAAGCTTTTTTTATTTTGCCGAAATATAATTATCAATGTGTAAAATGGATCTCAATCACTTACTCTTATTATCCACATATTTATAAATTAAAGAAAAGCAATATTGTAACGGGTTGCTAGTATAAATAAAATTAAAGTATCTATTGTTCGTTCACTCTACTATTCGAATCGACTGTACTTATTTCGAGACTTAAAATAAAAAGACTTTTCCATGCATTATCTATATATTTTATCATCGTGTCTTTCCGTAGGGGATAAGCAACTATAATGAAATTGTACACGGCTAGTTTAAAATTAATAAAAGTGTTAAGAGTTCAAAATGGTAAAGATAAAAAATACAATTATAAAATCGATCACAATCGATGAAGACACGACGAAGGTAACAAAGAGAAAAAACATTTACACGAAATACAAGTCGCGGGTACTAGCTAGTATGTATATAAATCTATTTACTGGTTTCATACCAATTAAAATGAGCTATTTCGTACAAATCATTTACTTAACATGTAATTATAACATTGTTTATTTAACTCGTAAAAAGTCAAACAAATATACTAAAATCTCAGTAATTAACTGTATCGTAATAACAGAAGGAGAAATGATATAGTCGATAATGAAAACTGTATTATTTTACAATTAAACTTTAAATCTACAAATAAAGTTACAACAAAACGTACCAAAAATTAATTTGCTTTGTATATAATATTTATGTATTGTAGCGGATCCTATATTTTTTTTTGTCACCTGTATACCATTGACAGCGGAATCCATTATTTATAGAATAAGTAATTTTCTGTCACCTATATATAAACATTTCAAATTATTGTAAAGAAACTGTATAATTTTGTAACAATTCAAATAAATTACAACTTATATTTATTAATTAAATGATAAAGTGATAGTTCCAGAACGTAGTTCATAGTTCGGTCACATTATTATGTCATAGGTACAACGTAATGTGATAAGGCCATCGAACCCTCGTCGCGATAAACGCGTTTAATATTATGCCGACCCGAAACAAAAATATCGAGCGGCGCTGCGGAAGGCGGCTACGGGAGGGAGGTGAGGGAGGCACTGCGCGGGAGCACATTGCGCGGGCGCACAGTGACGTGACCTTGAGTTATATGTGATCACGAATTATGCTTGATATTAAGAGACTTCTAATTTTATTATGTGTTGTAAGATATGTGTGTACTTAATAATCTGTAGGAGTATTACTAATAATTTTATAAACTATGAATGTGTAATGAAATAATTGTCATGTACAAAATATCATGAAGAAATCTATTTCTTCGAGAAATAATTAAGAATTCTATATTTATAACATCCAATAGTATTAATAGCCTAATAATTTTGGAATGATAGCGATACTTTATGGGTACAAAATTATTATGATCCACTTAATTTATTCATTCTTATAATTTTTGGTATATCGTATTTTTTTCCTTTGAATCCGTTGAACTTATAAAGTACCTTGAAATGAACAGTGTTTCTCATTTCGAATAATGAAAAAGAAGAATAGACCTACATTACAATTATAAAACGTAATCGACTTAAATGACTTGGCAAAAATTTAAAGTGTGCCGATAGTGTACTTTGCACTATCTGGCAACGTCGCGATTTCTCAGGACGTTTGAAACGGCCAACTACAAAAGTTACGAATTACGACGTGCGCGCTGCGTTTTTGCCCACGAAAGTGCACGGAACTACGAAAATATACTCTACAGGCACATGCGAGTGAAAACGACGACCAATTTTATTTTTTAATTTTAACATATTTGGAATCAGCAGAGCGTGGCGAACACGATAAAATGTGTCTCCCCTCCTGCGTCCATATATGGGACGTCCGATGCAGATGGACGCAATACTCAATGCAATTTTGGCCATACAGGACGCACGTCAGTTAATGGTCTATATATATATATATATATATATATATATATATATATATATCCATGATCTTGTTTATGAAATCACTAGCTTTTTTCTGCGGGTTCCCTAGCTTAAAAGTAGACTTAAACCTATCCCTCGGAAACACGGAAATACTTTAAAAAAACCTCGTTTTTTTGTACCCATGATTGCAAAACTCCGTGATGAACGAATCAGTAGTTAAAGAGTGGAAACGTAACAAACTCATTTTCACCTTGATAATACTAGATTTTGCCCGTGACTATGCTCGCGTTAACATAAATATACCCTATCCCTCGGGAGTAGCAATTTCAAAATGATCGGTTAAGTAGTTAAGGTATGAAAGCGTAACAAACAAACAACCGAACCGATCAAACCAAACCAAGCTAACTAAAAGAAAAATGCTAAAACTACTAGTCAACCTGTGAGACAAATTTTGATATGACACAATGAAGTAGGTACATTAAAAACGTAACAAGCGAACAAACTCACGTTCGCATTTAATATTGGTTAGGATAGTGATAGTAAATATTTTACCTCCATTTTTTACACGTCTATATATATTAATAAAACTATATTAACACGCCTAAGAATGTTAATATTAATAACAAACGAAAAGGACTGTATCTCCTGATGTGTAAGAAATATTTATAGACAAAAAAGCGATATGTCACATTATTAATCCAATCTGCCTACGCCTCAGCAAATGATTGAATGGATGTCGATACTAAGTTGATTAGCCTCATTAACATGCAATGAATACTGGATATGCCGCCTACAATATATAAAAAAAATCCATAGAAGTAACTAAGAATAATTCTTTGCATATAATAGACTGTACGTGTGTAATTATAGGTAGTCTATATATCCTACATTATTTTACAGTAAATATTAGGGGCCGTTCATTAATTTCGTGAGGCATTTTTGAGGATTTTTTTATCCACTCTCCCCCCTGGTGAGATGTTGTGGGATTGGTCTCGATCCCCTCCCCCCACCTTGAATCTCACGTGAGATCTTTCAAAATTTGTGTTTTGAGCATAAATGCGGTTGTATTTATAAAAAAAAACACATTTTGCTTTATTATATTTACTTCCCTACTATTATTATATTTAATTATAAGTATATTTAATTTCGATATATCAATACTAAATAACTGTACACCTATTCATGAATATTAATATAATATATAGAAGAAATATTTTAGTATAAACACATGTTTTACTTTTAATTAACCTAATTTTTCAAATTTTTAAATTGCTTTATGCCTCAAAAAAATTGTCGAAACCCCCTTCTCTCCCACGTATTATTCGTATATTATATATCGTATTTTGTTGTCCTTACCAGTACACAAAACATCCCTGAATCTACTCTTTGACATAAAGACATTATTATCAGCAATAAGGCCACCCATTAGAATAACTATATGTCTAACTGTATGTATATATAACAGTTAAAACTAAATAAATAACATTTAACCTTTATCCTTGTTACGTGTCAGCGCGCTTCTAGTTTCATTTATATTTTATTTATTACTAGACAACCCGGTGAACTTCGTATCACTTACATAATATATTTGTGTAAAATGTGGTCAAAACTTAATTCAAAATTTTATTTACATTATAAATGCAAGACAGTTATGCACTTAATCAATTTAAAGCTTTCTCATGTAGTATTTTTATTTCTGAAACGGATCTGTTTTGTATTCAATCCTTTATCAATTCATTCAAATAGACCAAAGAGATCGGAGCTCATACTACATCTATGAAACAAACAAATTTCTGAATACACCTATAAATATTTGACAAACGAATGATTTTTTTTTTCTAAAATGACAAAAGACATCAAATGTTTAATAACTAGGAACATTTTGTATTTGAAAATTAATTGTCTTTTTTATATTTTCCTTTAATTATTATTTATGTTTCTTCGCCGTTTAAACCTTCCCTGAACTTCACAAATATTTCTAGATCAAAATTAGTTTTAGCAAAATAAACGAACAACAATTCATTTTTATATATATAATGATAATATAGGTTATCCGTTGCTATTATTCTTTGTTGTAATTATTATCTGTTGTAACAAATAACAGAGTTATAGGAAAATTGATATTTTGTAATATTTTCGTTATCCTAATATTTACGCATTGGGTTTTATTGGCGTTTGGTCGAAATGTTCGATCCTTAAATGTAATTGTTGAAAATGTATATCTATTTAATTAATTGTTTTATGTATAAATAACAGAATAAAAATCGTGGCAAATTTTCATTTAAAACACAAGATAATTTATTGAAGTATATAAAACGAAGTAAGTTTATTATCAATATCCAATGGATTTAAAAATGCGGAAATCTTGTGCTTTGAACGACGTAATGTGACTACTAAGTTATTTATAGTGTACGTGCGTGACTTTTGGACTAGTACTAACTGCACTTGTAGTACCTCGAAAGTGCCTTTGTCTTTTTCTGCATTCAATGTCAATTCGACAAAACGAATACATGAAATCCTAGAGGGCTAATTAATAACTATAATAAAAGAAGAAATTTATAGAATAGAACGCTCTTCAGAATGACCTACTTTTTATATTTAAAAACTATTTTATAATACATTGACACTGGCAATTCTACTAACGGTGCCTTGATTAAAAAAAAAACATGACCTTCTTTATTATCAGGAGTCGTATAGGTCATCTATATTAATTCAATTTTACATAATTCGCAGTATGCTCTCTCGGAGCTGTCACTGTGGCATACCCGTGTCACGGAGTGTCACATAAATCTACTTGATGTGTAGTGTGAACGAGGCAGTTAGTTACTACGAATAATAAATAACATTTCATTCGGAACCATTGTAAGATAATATATAATGTATCTCAAATGTGTTACTTGATGCTTGCGATAGTCTTTATGTGCCCATTTAAGGAGTAAAAGTTATTTTTATTTATCGAGTGATTTAATATCTTGTTTGGTAATTTTACAGTACTACAGTATATAATTTAGTAAGCGGTTGATTTTATGATTGACTAGCTGATACCCGCGGCTTCGCACCCGTTTTTTTAAATTGTATTAAAGTAATATAATGGTGAGAAGTGGTAGAATTACAGAAATGCTCTTTTAAAACATTTGTAGGTATACATGACACGCATGCCACCTACTGTTATATATAACGTGTACAGTAAATATGTAAATACTAACATTGTGCTGGATGGGATTTAGCAACAACAACATATTTGGAGCTTTAATTTGAACTTTAATCCCTTCAGTACTCATTTACACAGCATAAGAAAGTAATGAAAATTTCAAGATATACAATTTCTCTTAAAAATGTTGTTATATAGATATTATTAACATAATTAAGTTTTTGCGATCATACGAAAAGTAATCACTTCTCTATTCCGCAAGAAATTCTATAACGGAACTGTTAAGGTAATACGTGTCCGATCTAATATTGAAAAAAAACGTCTTCTATTTTCAAAACACCTATTAACTATATAAAAAATTACAAAATGGGCAAACGTGGGCAAATGAAATACTTCATGAATCCACCTTGACATTTTCAATTTTTGAAAGTTTTTCGGACGCTGGCTCACGCAATTAAAATTTTATTTATTTAACTTTTTTTGTAGAGGTGGGCAAAAAAAATTAAATGGTGAGCAAAAAGGGGAAATCGATGGGCAAACCCTCTACGCATTTTCAAATCGTTACGCGAAAAATTGGGGGCTAACTTCCCGAAGCTATGGTTAATGAGTTATGTAGACGCGATCACGGTAAATAAAAACAAAATGGCTGGCAATTCGACCAAAATACAAATTAAGCAAATTACATACATTAATATATTCATTACAATTATATTAATTCTTGGAGTCCAATACAGTGCACACCTCAAGCACATGCTTACAGTGAACAACATACTTTTGCTAAATTTCACGCGGAAGAAGTCGTGGGCGACAGCTAGTCTAAAATAAAATAACCTAAGTTAGTTCTTATAACTTCAGTTATCTGCTAGGGAAAGTCATGTGAAAATTGGTCCAATCGTTTCAAATATTCCACACTGATGAAATCGCGAGTAACAGCTAGTAAATAATAAAATAGCTCAAGTTATTTCGCATTACTTTAGTCACATGTCAATGAAAGTGTCGTTAAAATTTGGTGTATCGTTTTGGAAATTCCTTATTGGATAGGAAAAAGTCGCAAGTAACAGCTAGTCTAAGATAAAATTGCCTAAATTACTCTTTATAAGATCAGCTACGTGCCTGTAAAATTCATGTGAACCTTATTAATTCTATCTGTTTTGAAGAATACACTGTGGGCACAGCTACAGATAACAGCTAGTTTAAAATAAATTAACCTAAGTCAGTACTTATAAAGTCATTTATATGCCGGTAAAAGTCCCGTGAAGATCAATTATTGATTTTTGATTTTTTTTTTATGGGGTCAGCTATCTACCAGTGAAAGTCCCGTAAAAATCGGTTTTGCCGTTTCGGATATTCCGCTACGGGCAAAGTTGCGAATAACAGCTAGTCTTAAATAATATAGCCTGTAAATTCAGCTCTCTGCCAGTAAAATCTCTGTCAAAGTCGGTCCAGCCATTTCGAAGATTACCCGGAACATACAGACTGACAAACAAAAATTTTATAATTTGATTTTTACTATAAGTAAGTAGCTTATACGCTTTCATATCTAGTAAGTAAAAAGTAGGTATTTTGATAATATATATAGACACTTCATTTTTATTATATCTATAGATTGCAAGTCAAAAATTCGAAATGATACTGACCTAAAATGGCATTTTTGAATGAAAACTTACTAATTCAATGAACATAAAATAATTAGTGGCGTGCGACTGTTCGAATTAATTGATAACAAATCGAACCGAATAATACGATTCGAAATGCGAATTAAACATACGAATAATTTGAACTATTCGGATTAGTCAAATAATTTAATTTATGCGTCAAATAAGCATTAACTATAAAATGCTACGAACTAACCAGTAATGCCATCACAGTCGACACCAGCCATTAAGAGCATTGAAAAATACTGTATTTCAATTTTTAGCCAAAAAGTGGCGGGAAGAAGAGAATATAACAAATTTAAAAGATTAAATGTCATTCATTCTTATTTGAATATGTTTTTTTTTTCAACGGCACTGACAATTTTCTTTATGAACTATAATCGATTTCTTTATTTATAAATAACCGTACAAAATATTCCAATATAGTAAAAGCTATACGTTTGTATCTTATTAGTTGTTAACGAAATTTATACAAAAATATTGAAATTTCTTTGGAACAAAATAATTCAGCTATTTCTGTTAAAAAATTGTCAACATTGAAATGCTATAAAATTATTTAGATTTCACTGAGAAAGTGTATTTTTAATAAATATTTTAACTAATATGAATTTATTATTGTAGAATTGAATAACATAGTAAATTGTTTTTCAAAGGCATTTCAGTCTTGATGTTTAGGTAAAAAATTTTTTGACGTTAATGTTTTTTTAAATTTGAATTATTAAAATAGTGAAAAATGTTGTAACTTTCCCTATAACTATTAGTTTAATAATTCTACCTTTTTTAAAAAAAATAGGAAAAGTTTGAATTTTCTATTCAAAATTCAGATAGAATAACATACGATTCGTTTCGGTTCAAGGATTATTCGCACATCCCTAAAAATAAACGTGTTACCATGGCAACGGTTATAATATTATTGGTTACTATAACAACGGTTGTCTAATGTCAGGGACTATCGATGTCTGTAGGAGAATATTTAATTTTAACTGAAAAATGTATTTAGGATAGGTTTTAACTCAAATCCGTTCTTAGTGAGCGTCTACGTTGCAAAAGGAATAACTATGATTAATTTCAAGTCAATCGAACATACAGTTTTGGAGAAATCGTGATGAGTCAGTCAGTGGTATTCCGCTTATATATATATAGATTAGACGCATTAATCTCTGGAACTGTCGATTAGATTTGACAAATTCATTTTGTAATTTTTATGATCTACTTATCGAGGAAGTTTAAAACTTACTCAATATTATCCTAGGACTCTTAGGAGCGGAGTAATTAACATACAATGTGTACGTTAAGCGACAAAGAAGTCATAATGCCGGCGGGTCTTGTGACGCCGCGCGGAAAAGATGAAGTTTAAAACAGTCCATAACGGCTATAAAATGCAAAATTCATTGAAAGTGGTAGTTTCAAAGATTAGCTACTTATACAATTTTTCTCCGTGTTTTTTTTGTCACTATATTAGATAGGTGCAAACAAAAAAATATATACAAATATTATCTTGACTTTTTAGTATACAAGATAAAAATCACGTTCACACTATTAAGCACATGCTATAAATAGTACTAATTATAAACGATGTCATTAAATGTTATTAAACATATTTCCATTTATGTTTGTAATTTGTAACGCGTAATTTTTTCGGACAAGTTTAATACGAGAATAAAATCTATTTTTGTATAAAAACTTATGCATGACATCTATTTTAATGGCTAGAATAATTATGAGAATCAAATTAACATAGTATATATGCTGTATATTTTGAGATACTTGTTAATACTCGGATTGTATGTTTATGTTGCAATATGTTCAACTTAGACGCATGTAAAAATAGACTATTAAAGTACAGACAAATATCAATTGAAAAAATATCAAATTACTAACACAATCTTATGAGTTATCTAAAACATTTCCCCTCCATTGTCGGAACGTAACCGATTTATTAATATTTTATTCTATTGAACACTGAGATGCGCACGGTGGGCTACGATACTACTTTGTATTAGAATTATTATAAATTGATACATTTTGTGGAGACATCTAATACTTTATAGTAAGAGACACGACGTAGGCGATGTAAATGGGTTTATTTCTTGTAAACGACGGAATGTAACCGACTACAATGATAACACGGGGTTTTTGTGGACCACAGACGTTGAATTCTGTTAAGGATTTAAAAGATGCGGAGTAAGTTTCGCCTACGCGTATATCAATCGTTCGATGCATTGGCGATATATGTCGATACGTGGTATAGATGTTTTAGTAAATTTTGTATTTTATTATACTGATGTTTGAGTGACATGAACGTTACGATTTACTGGAATGTGAGTGTTTCGGAAAGATATAATCTAAATTTGTTTTCCGAGTGAAGTTATAAAGGAACGAACGTTATAAAGGAACGAATACCAACACTATATGTTAGTGAAACTCAATATGTATGTAATCGAACGAAGAATTAATACATTTATTTGTTATCACCAATCTGGTTGAATTTGAATGCAAGACTGGATATTACAAAATCCGTTATGAAATTTGTAATATATTTTATCACCAAAGTAATTCTTGTTCTGAATATTTGTTTATGGTACTCGTTAAAAAGATGATTTCTTTGGCCCCGTTGGATTTGAAACTCGGTGAAACGAAAAAGCTACATTAAAGAAAGCCAAACACATATAATTTTAAAAATTCTTCTAGTGGCAGAAAGGTTCATTTTCTCCGAGTAACATGGTCGGTCTATATTTTAATGTTATTAAGGTTTATACTGTAATTAATGCGAATGATGTCATGGACGGTTGCTAGTTTATGTTATGTATAAATTTTGAATTTATGTATAAAATTTATTGTATAAAAAAACTAAAATATCCAAAGGATTTCTAAAATGCCAGTAGTATAGTCGTTTCGAGCTTTTAGCCTAGTAATGTTTATTGGAAGTGCTTAGAATAAAAATAAAAGGCAATAAAATTTTAGTACCAAAATATTAAAGTTTATAAACATTTATATTATTCTAACTTTACTCATACCTAATTATGATTTAATATGATCTGACATAATGTTATATTACCTCTATTGGCCACTCGACTCTATACTATAAATAAAGTTTATAGTTTCTTTCAATAATATATTACTTTACAAGTCACACCGATTATTTTTATATATTATATCCTACCACTGTAGTCGTAGAAGTTCATATAAATGTTAAATTTTTGCAGGAAGTGACCGATGTTGGTGAGGAACGGCTTCCGGCGACGAACCTGTGGAGGTCACATAAAAATTATAATGAGAGGAAATGCTTATACCGTTGCCGAACTAGTCCGAGTTGTTTAGGGCTCTACCACACTAAGCGTTAATTTCCGTTGCGGTTAACCAATTGCAGTTTTTCTTAATACTTTAGTTTTAGTGTCACAGATTTTTTTATGTTATTTTATGTTCTTTTTAAAGTTTTACTTCTTTTGGCGCGTTAGGGAAAAATGATGAGAGTAAATTTATACGATGCGCGTGCAGACCGTCACGAAAAACCGACACCCTGAAGTTAGCTATAGTCAACATTTTATTCCAAAAAAGTATGTATCTATTAAATACCTTTTTTCTATTGTTAGTGTCGTTTTTTCTTCAAACGTAGAATAAGGCGAAAGATAAAATTTTTGAAAAGATTTTCATCTTGTTACGCCAAAGAAGTATAACTTCTAACGCGTGTACATAAGTACACACTATTTTTTTTTAATATATGATTTTTATTATAAAACTTATATATAATTTTGATATCTGTAACGATGTATGGATCTGATCTGTTTAAAAAAAGACTGATGAAAGAAATGCGAACGTTAAGATGGATGTGTCGTGTAAATAGACTGAATAAGATTAGGAATCGGTATATCAGAGGGAGTATAAAAATAGCACCTATACCTAATAGAGAAGTCGAGGAGTAACAGATTAGCGTAGTACGGGTATATCATGACAGATGAAATTTATGTGACTAGAGAGTGTTTAGTATGGAGATGTGTGCATACAAGAGTTGAGGAAGACCGAAGAAGTTATGGGTAGATTTTGTGAAAAATTATGATTGTATAAAAATACGGTAACAGTGATAATAGTTGACAAAGACGAGTGAAAGGGACAGACATATCACTCCGAAGTTACTTAGGTGGGATAAGGGATATAGAATGATGATTTTTTAATTTAAATATGTTGTAGTCCGGTGAAACTGTAGAGGCCTCCGGGTCAACAGTATAGTCAGTTCGAAAAAAAAAAGTAAATATGTCAGTGAAGTTAGAAGTTTTATTGTACGTTGTTGCTATTAATTAATAAATATGTTTATACATTAATATTGTGGGTATAATTGTAAACTCGTATGTCAATATTAAAGACGTAGAATACTAACTAATATTATAGTTGCAAATGTGGGTTTATTTATTTGTTACGCTTTCACTAACACAAACCGATTAACTTGAATTTTTTTAATTTTGGATACATACTTTTATCCATAAAAACAGTACTGTTTCCGTGGGATAGGTTAATTCTGTATGAACACGAGTGAAGCTGCGTGCAAAGGCTAATGATTAATGCACAAAAGGAATGATTGAAAGCCTCTGATTTTTATTTATAATTCATCATGTATTTGATGCTAAAGAAGTGCAAATAATATAACCATACACACATTCGAAAAGCATTGCTCTCCTTTTATACATATAGTCGCGTAATAGATAATAAAATTTCGTATTTAAATAGATAAAAGTCTTCATTTATCTTCCAAGTCAAAGCCAAAGAGAGATGAGTGATTAGACGTGTATTTTGCAACGACGATACGCTTCACCAATGATGAAAGTTTTCTTCCTATATGAGTCGCTAATTTTATACTCGTCTCGTGTGGCGAAACCTTTATCGAATCCAGTTCTACATGTCAGCAACTTATCGACGTAGATGGTAGGCGCAATTAATCTTATACAAGTCTTCTCGGCTCAGGGTCGGCTGTCATCAGATGCGACAGCTCTGATAAAAGTGACGACTTGAGATGTCGAGTGAGATTTAGTTTTAGTTGAAAGGTGAAGGAACGGTTGTGGTGTTGAGAGCTCCGGTTTTATTAATTCTCGTGAACTTTATTAATTAAGTAAGAATGTTCTGATTATGTAATTAACATTTATTGATGCACGTTTGTTTATTACACTATCACGTTCTAACTATTTAACCAAGCAACATAACATTTTGTATATATGTTGTCAGGGATACAAATAAGGAAGGGTACAATATTTCATCTAGTAAAAATTACTGTTCTCAAAGAATACCTCAAGTTTACGTTAATGCGAGCTAAGCTGTCAGCAAGAGTTGTTAGTTTTGTATATTAACTTTTTTTAACATTTTATTTCTTATGCTTTTCCCTCAATAACGAATACACAATGAGTATCGTATTATAAAATCTAGGTAAGTAATGAAGTAGCAAAGAAAAAAACATTTTGGTATCCAAATTCAACAACCGCAAAATTTGCGTCTATTATATGTTGTCTTATTGTCGTCATATTGCACACCCAATATAGGATGTATCTATAATAGTTATAACTTACAGCCCAATCACATTTAAAGCAAAGCAGCCCAAGCCGCCAATCTTCCCCACCCTTTTTTTTTTTTTTTTTACGTGGGGAAAATCCGTAACGGATACCCACCCCGTCGGGCAGCGGGGGGTGGGTTATGTCCGAGTCCCACGGACTAAAAACCCCACGGTGCCTCTCACACCTATTTGGCCGGGGAGCAGGAACTGCCAATGGCATTACTTCTGCTCCCCGGCAGGTGTCGGCCCCTCATCAGGGGCCCCTTCTGCGGTCTGAGGGATCAAGATGGTAGACCCCTCAGGAGGGGGCGGGTGTTAAACCCCCGCCGACGAACTGTGGGAGTCGCTCGGCACAAGCGCCTCCACCACGCGGGCCTGTGCAGTTTGACGCTGCTCAGGGCGACGGACGTGCCCGCCCGTCCCGTCGCCCACAGGCCCTTTTTACGGCGGCATGAGGTCGTCGCCGACCCGTCGCCGCCGTGTTCGTCGACCGCGGGAGGGGAGCCTGGTGGTCTGCTCCCTCTCCCTCTCCGCCGCCTCCTTCGCGAGCATGACTCGCTCGCAGTACGAGGCGACGGAGATCCACTCGGCCTCGCTCTCGACCATCTTGACGATGACGGTCGAGAGCGAGAGATCCGGGCCTATGGCCGCGACGAGCTCGCGGCGTGGCTCGTCCCAGGCGGGACACTCCTCCAGAGTGTGCTGCGCCCGATCTTCGTCGCAGCCACAATGATGGCACCCTGGCGTTGGCTCCCGGCCGATGCGACACAGGTAACTGCCGAAGCAACCGTGCCCCGACAGCACCTGTGTCAGCCGGAAACTCAGGGTGCCATGCCGCCTGGTGAGCCATTCGACCATGACCGGCCGAACGGCTCCTATAATAGCCACGCCCGAGCTCGGTCGCTCAAGTCGTCGTCGCCATTCTTCTATCACCAGGACCTGGTGGAGCTGGGACCGGAGCACCTCGATTTGCCGAGGTGCGAGTCTCCGGCCCTGCTCCAGCGCCTCCACGCGTCGTTCGTACAGTGACGCGTGGGCTCTCGCTTCCAGGTCCCAAGGTGGGGATCCGGCCAAAAGGGAGGCCGCCTCGAAGGAGGTCGTGCGGTATCCGCGGATGGCTCTGACGGCCATCGCGCGCTGCGGTTTCCGCAGCAGGGCGCTGCCAACGGCCGTCAGGCCACACGCCCATACGGGGGCCCCGTGAAGGGCCACCGACCGCACGACCCCGAGGTACAACTTCCGGCAGACGGAGTTGGGCCCTCCCAAGTTGGGAAGCAAACGGGCTAATGCGCCCGCTACTCCCATTAAACGGGGGGCCAGCTGCCGGAAGTGTTCCTTGAACGTCCATCGGCTGTCGAGGAGGAGGCCGAGATACCTCATACTCGACCCGACACCGATGGACTCGCCTCCCACGACGATCTGGGACCCTGCGGGTGGCGCATTCCGAGGCCCGTGGAAAAACAGGGCCTCGGTTTTACTGAGCGCCACCTCTAGTCCCAGACGCCGGATCCTACCGACGACTTGAGCGACTCCTGCAGTTGCCAGGATCGCGGCCGCGCGGTGCGTCTTCCCCCGGGATAACACCAAAGTGTCGTCAGCATAACAAACAATGCTGACGCCCTGGAAGAGCGCACCGCGCAACACCCAATTGTATCCGATGTTCCACAAGAGGGGGCCCAGGACAGACCCCTGCGGAACACCGGATACCACGTCTCGCCGACTTATCCTCCCTCCCTGACCCGGGAAGGTGACGTACCTCTCGCAGAGGTACGCCCCGACTACACGGCGGAGGTAGCGAGGCACTCCATGATACCGGAGTGCCTCTTCAATACAGGCCCAGGGCAAGGTGTTAAAAGCGTTGACGATGTCAAGGGACACCGCCAAAATCACCTCGCCCCGGGCAAATGCTTCCTCCGCCTGGATCTTAACTGACATCACCGCATCAACGGTGGAGCGCCCCTGGCGGAAACCGAACTGGTTTTCCGCCAGGTCCGGCCCTACTCCTGTTAAGTGCCGGACGAGGCGGCCTGCGATTATTCGCTCGCAGAGCTTTGCCGCCTCGTCCAACAGCACTATGGGCCGGTAGGCGGACGGACTGTCCGCCGGGCGCCCCTCCTTCTTCAGCAGGACCAAACGGCCGGTTTTCCAGATGGTCGGAAACCGGCCCTGCTGAAGCGATGCGGTGACGATCCGCAGTAGTCGGGGCTCGAGGTCAGAGGAAGCACCAGGGAACGATTAAAAAAATACACAATCTCTCTTACTAAAAATTAGTTTGAAAGAACTGTTTACTGGAAAAGCTTCATTTAAGGATTTTTTTACCAAACTGATTACGAAACATTTACAAAAAAATATGAGTTACAAAAAGAAAATTACACAAAATCAATAATGTATTTAACAAAAAAAAATTTTACTGGAAAAGCTTCATTTAAGGATTTTTTTACCAAACTGATTACGAAACATTTACAAAAAAATATGAGTTACAAAAAGAAAATTACACAAAATCAATACTGTACTTAACAAAAAAAATTTTTTTATTGCCTTATAATTAAAAAACTATTTCCATTGTGTTGGAATTCATTTTATACTTTTATTAGACTTTACAGTAGTAACCCTGTTATCAAATTTATGTTATCTCTGCTGAACAAGTCCATATAGATTTAGCGTGCTTACCATCTTGGACCACATTGTCATTTAACATCAGGTGATATTGTGGGCAAACGCTAAAACCTATAATTGATTTCATTTTAATTTATATAAATTGTATTTATGACTTACCGGATTTATATCAGTGAAATAAATCTCTACCTAAAACGTGATGTTCTAATTGAAAGATTTATTACACGAAGAGCTGTCAGAGTGAGTTATTAAAAGCCTTGTAATTATCCATAAACCATCTACTTAACTAATAAAACACTTAATTCGAACGAAATCTCAATTAACCTTTGACCGAAGAGAACTGACGGTTATGTGGCGTATAACATCTATATTGTTCCCAGAAATATGTAAGACACGGCACCTAAGTTAATTCCTGTTTTGGTATAATTGAGATACTTCACAGTTTATATACAATAATAACATATAGTATATTTTGTATAGTATAATATGAACAAATATATATATAATATAATATTATAATAATAATATAATATGAGACTAATGAAAGAAGTACATTCTACATGAAGTTATATAGTAACAACTTTGAAATTAATGTATTCCAGTACATTATTTGACTAAAGGGAGTCTTAAATGGCAGGAATAGTTTCTGCTTTACTTATAAAAATTTGAACATTGGGTAAAGTATTTACCTCTCTGTTTAATCCACAGTGTGTAGTCTGGTGGAACTGTAGAGGCCTCGCCAGGCTAACAGTGTAGGAAAGTTCGAAAAAAGAAATCCACAATGTTAGAAGAAGACAGAGTGGAAGATTAAATAAAGCCGGAATTTTCTGGAATTTAACTCCTTTTCTAAGTTTAATATTTATTGCCAAATCACTTTTCAGGAGAGCAAACATTTTTAATTTTATATTTGATTATTAATCTGTTTTTTTATTTATTTAATAATAAATATATTTTTTTAATCACTTTCTTTATAATCATTTGTGGTAACGGTTCCGTCTCGTTATTTAAAAATCATCGACAGATATAAATTTAAAGTAGGGTGCGTCTCGAAGTTATTTTGTTATTATAGAATCAGCCATGCGGTAAAAGTTTGTTTTTGTTCGGCTAGCCACAGATACCTGACAAATAGGGTTGCCAACTTTGGAATACATTTTCGTAAAAACTATGAACGCTGCACAAGTGCAAAAAGGAGTAAGCGACATACGCCTAAAACATAAAAAACGTAACAGAAGCTTTGCAAAAACACACGAATAATTATTAACTGAATATAGAAATAATAATGTAAAACGATTATGTATTATACTTGTCTTTAAAAATGTAAGTAAAAGTATGCCAGGTATGTTAAGTTTGTTTTGTTGAGAATAAATTATCGTAGGTACATACTTGAGAGCGATATTTCATTATTTGTATGTACGTACAGTTGGCAACACCTGCGTTCGACTGATCCGATCAAATTCAATTCTATATTTGTCTATGTAGCTCTGCTTTAAAATTTAAAAATGATAAGTGTTTTGTTACAACAAAATTTCATAGTGATTGACAAGTTTTAGATCTGTGCAGTATAAATAAAGTTAAACACTCGTGTAAAGCTCTTATTCGATTGAATAAACTCTTCTGTAAATGAATTATTGAATATGATTTAACATTTTTTTGTTCAAGTCTAATATGGTAAACAAATAATCAAACGTAATTTTGCTTCTCTTGAAGTCACTTTTTTGTATTCACTATTAAAAAACTAAAATTGTCTTATACAATATACATTGAAATCGATTGCTGAATGTATGCGAGTGTATTATATCAGAACTGTTGCTATGTGCTATGTGTATCTATTTTTGTTGTATTTGTAGTTGCTAGGATAAGAGTTATATGAAAGAAAATGTTTGTAAAATCGAGCTGAAAAGTTAGAAATTTGGTTTAAAATATCTCCATTAAAAAGAAGCGAGTGAGTGAAACACAAGACAGAGAATCAAACAGAGAGGGAGATCTTCACAAATGTTAACAGAATTGACAGACTGATTGCCATTTTATTTCATTACATGATCGTAGTGTAAAAAAAGACTTACTTTCAATTTTTAGGTTGGTGAAACTCATGTGAAAACAGCACAGGCAGGTTAATAATTAAAAAATAGATTCTAATGTAAACATTTGTTAGTCTTAACTTTTGTTTAGATGTTTTTGATTCTTATGTTAAAATCTCCTATTAGAATAGGACTACATAAGTTATTCTTAGTTATCCCTTAGCTCATTCTTTGAACTACGAGCGCTGTATCTTTCTGGCAGGGTCATCACTACCTTCAAATAAGGTACCGTTGTCGCACCTGACCCGAATGGGCAGCACGTCCACACAACAGACTGCCTAAGTGATCAGTACCGTTTACAAATATGTGCTCGCGTCGTACGTGTTCACGTGTAGATAGATTCTCTCAAGCATTCGTTGGTAAAGTAGCTATTTTGGTCACCGCTTGAACTCAATCAGTATACGCAGTAAATATAATCTATATATTGCTTTTCAGCATCATTAATGGGAGTAAAATCCTTACTAATATTATAAATGAGAATGTCAGTTTTTTATTACGCGATTACGCTTTACAGAAGAGGACGTATAGCACTTTTCATGTAAAAAAACATTGTCCCCGAGGATTAGGTGCAATCAATATTAACGCGATAGCAACTGCGAGGGAAAGCTAATTTATACTATCAGGATGGTGTTCTCCTGGGAAGTTAGGTAAATTGGCATATATAGATAATATCTGCGACGGTATAATCAGTGTGAGCAATCGAACTGGTTACACGCTTTGGCTCACATTCTTGTATCCGGCGGACATTTGACAAAAGTTTATTGGTCAATTTTAAATATCACTGCGCAAGCAAGTTACGTGATTATTGCCGTCGATATAGCTTCCTGCTTCACTTAATATGTGCTTAAAAAGCAAAATTTTTTTTTTTTTTATATGATTGAGATAAGTAATTTTACAGATTTTATATTCAGTTGTATGTATAGTAATGGTACAAAATTACGTTGATACATACCCATTGAAATTTGAAATAAATGTACTGTAATGGAATTATCGATTATTTCGACTTATCGGGACATCATGTAATCAAAGTATTGGAGCGTGCTGGGCAAGGAACAAAAATTTCCTTAGAGTTATAAAGGGTTTCGATTTATCGAGGATCGATTTAACGAGGTTATTTTGTACTAATATATTCTGCCAGGAAGTCTCCCATCGCAGGCTTAAGGTCTCCTGTTGACGGGTTATCTAGATTTTATCAGTGTTCCAACTTTTGAACTTTCTCATTATACTGTATTTTCTTATTATAATATGGTACCACGGAAATATTTCTTGCGCCATGAGCCGATAATAGTATTTATACAATTTCAATTAGTATTCGATTACCCCGTTTGTAAAATATGATAAAACTTAATTAATAATCTTAGTGTAATTTCATTGGCCTTCCGAAAAATACGTGTCCATCTGTTCACTATTTATACGTCGTATGACAAACATCAATTAATTTCAAGTGCAGCGTAATTAACGTAATCGTTTACATATCCGAAAACGTTAATGATGTACGTTCGTGATGTGTGTATTCTAAACAAATATAAAAAATCGGAAATAATAGTTTGTCGATCACTGTTTGTAAATTGGTAGATGTATTATCAAATAGAAATGCTTAGATTTGTCTACTTGAAATGAGAGAGTAAGTAGGAATGAATATTTCAACGTGAATATATAATTCGGTATAAGTTACCTTCGAAGATGAAAAATAAATAAATAAATATGCATATGTTATTTGAGAAGAATATTTGTTAATAGTTTTTGACAATCACTGACGTAAGTAGTTTTAAATTAATCTGGTATTAAAATTCGTTGAGGGAGGAAGAACTTACTGCTGAATTATACGCTTTCCACGACTAGGAACACTATAATTATTCTTTTCATTAATTAATTACGAGCCACTTATGGTAAGAATTTAAGGTTGTTACATTTTACGAATTTTCGCTTACACGTGTCATACGCTACACTGTTATTGACAAGCGACTTCTTTTTATACGATTTGTAAGATACCGGAAACTAAACAATTCGACGGCCCAGATCAAGCATTTTTTAATTTAATTAATTGTCCTATAAAACTTACTCTTGAAAGTTGTCAATGTTACAAAGCAATATAAAATTCAAGTTTAAAATCTGTCCCCAAGTATCTGTTTGCACTGACCGCTACTTGTACTTGAGAACAACTATTTTTGGTTTCAATTCATATCATTTTTTTAACATCAGGGAAAGTATAGTTAAACAATGGCTTAAAAAAATTGTTTACTAAATCAAAGTTATTTATATGAGTATGCTCCGACAACTGCACTTAAGAGCCAGTCTCCTTCTAGATCTAGAATATTTACCATTTTACACAACATTGTCTTTTTACATCAGGTGGGATTGTGGTTAAGTATAGAACAAATGTTATAAGTGTCAAATAAAAAAACATGGTAAACCGAAGCAAGGTAACGGAAAATGCAATCTAATATCTTATACACGTTCGATAAATATAGAGGCATGGAAAAATCAACAGAGTTCAGAGAGGTATTATTTGTGGAGTGCGCTCGGCACGCGCCCGCCACGCATCCGCGCCATACTCTGCGCAAACATAACCTCCCGTACTCTCAACGTTGGGGGCTTTTATTTTATTTTAAACACAGTGCGTTTGTTTTTTTTAATAATTAACTACACAGCACCTGTTGGTAAGTACGGCACAAGCTAAACTGAATGGCAACTATGGGTGAGACATCACATTGGCAGCCGTCGCTATCATGGGGGTCCACTGAAAGCTCCTTTCCTCTTGTCGGCAGGAAGCCCACTCCGTATTTTTACTTTACAGAAAATAATTTTGCAACAATATAGTCCCTCAGGGATGATGTAGTACTATAAATGATTATTTCACACAATTGAGTTCGTTACAACAGACCACTACTTTACAACTCACTAGTAAAATTTCCGCAGAAGAACCTGACAGCAACAATTAGATCGAAGAAACAACGAATTATCACTTGAAATATATAATTGACGTCAATATTAATTTGTATGAAAATCTATGCAGGAGTTTCAAGTAAATGTAAAATATAAATATTATTCGTAACAAAAAAAAAATATACAGTAGAATTCATTATTTCATGAAATTTACATAGAAATTTTATATATTATTTTTATTTGAGAATTAACTAAGCGAGTCTTAAAGCGATATTCATTAAAATAAATAAAAAAACGTTATTTTATTTTTTACAGCAACGAAATATGAGTATGTATAAAAGCTTAGTTCAAGTCAGCATTACATTCTTTCGAATGTTATAAGCCACTTTATAATTATTTATAGTATTTACTAGATGATCCGCGCGACTTCGTCTGCGTTCTTTATTATTTTAACAATATGTTTTAAATACAAAGGAAAGAGCATAAAAGCTTACATAATTTATTTGTAAATATTCTTATCTGCTTACTTTCCCTCTCCCACGCATGCGCACCACACCGCATTGCCCGAATTTTGGCATCGCTAAACACGTAATACTTAGAATAATTGTACTTTCCTACAATTTTAAGATATCGCGATATTCTATTAGATAAAGATTAAGAGTTTAAAAATATATTGCATAACGAAATAAATTCCATGATTTTATTCAAAAAAATACATAATAATAAAAACTGACCGCTATTTGTGTTAATTACAATGTATAACTTAATCAAAATAGTCTTTAACATAATGTATATACTTTCAGAATTGAATCAATACGTTCGGTTATTATCTCTTACAAAACAAAACTATACTTTACATATCTACGGAAAAAACCCTATCTAATATTATAAATGCAAATATACGTTTGTTTATTATCACGCCTTAACGACTCAGCTGATAATCGTGAAATTTGTATACACATTGTCTGGAGTACAGAAATTAATGTAGGTAAGATCAATTTCTACCAGAAAAGAGTATTGTCCCCAAAAGATAGGCCGAATCTAAATTAGCACGAGCAGAACCACTGGCAAAAGCTGATAAGTTTATTATGTCCTATGGATTTACGTATGTGTACAAGGAAGTGTTGGCACACTGTTAATAATATAGCTTCTATTACCACTTAATTAAGTTAGTATAATTAATATAGTTTAAACACAAAACTGTTCTTTAAACAGTCAATAAAGCTTTCTCAAACTGGATGCATACAAGGTCATTTTTTCCCGGAGAGACTCGTCGCTACGGAGCAGGTGGCTCGGATGCAAACACAAACATGTACCGTCGTGTTTGTAGACCGCCCGCGTCTAGTCGGTCTCGCCTCATACAACCGGGGTTGCCAGAATCCGAATTGCGTTCAAACGCACTGGATTATCAGGGAAAACAGAAAAAAAAACCTATAATCTGTAGTTTAGCTGCAATAATAATATACAACTATTATTAATTTGATTAAGTAACTGGCTTTTGTCGCAAAATAAAAATATATATTTTTTGTATATATAAATAAAATGATAAGCCCGCAGTTGTCGGCGTATCATTCAAAAACTACTGGATAAATTTTGAAAAAATGTTTGCTTCTTAGCCTCTTGGTACTTAAATATACTTTTATAAACACTATGCATTCAGTGATGTGTGTTTTCTTGCTGTGGAGAAATGGAACAAGCGGTGTGGTGCTTACGTTTTTTCTTCTATACATAAAGTATGTTGTTAAGATTATAAATAACGCAGACGAAGTTTCGGGTATTAGCTAGTTAATGATAGATTTAGTCACTAATGTCTAATTAACTTCTAAATACTATAAATCAAATCGAAGTTAGAATGTCAAGTATGATTTAAAAGATTCTGTAATGTCAATTTTAGGCTTTTACGTATCGTCGCTAGGTGGTGCTGCGCCTAAATGAATAAGAGACAACACAATGTTTCATAGTATTAATAAACTATTCGATTCGATTTAGTTCTTCTGTTGAACAGTTTTTATTTTTTATTAATCTAAATGATCAAACAAATGCATTTTTTATTACTGAATTTTTGTTCAAGTCTTGTATCCGTAAATATCGGTATAAGCGGCATGTGTTAATATCGTTCGTTAAAAAGTACATAGGCATAAAATATACTAGAAAATAACAAAATAATAAATAATAATATATCTTTAGTACATGGAACGGATGCTTCCATCTTGTCTGATGTAACAAAAGGTATACACAAACATTGACTCAAACAACACCTGCTTAACGAAAACAGTTAACAAGTCGTAAAGTTAAATTCCTCGACGGGACCTCTCGAGAGGAGTGCCCTTGACTTGTGGCAAACGTTTGTGCTAGGAGGAAAACATTTGTATATCGACGAGTGACCGATCCTCGACCTCTCGACCGGACGAGTGTCATACCGGTGTGCACCTGTCATATCGCCCTGTTTCACTGCGCTACGCGGCTCATAAGCCTAGCTGTGTTATAAAACCGACTATAAATGTAATTTATAATATACTGAAGTATATTCGTTAATACTTTTACAATACCTTGATCTATAGTTACTGAGATGTTATGAGATCTTTAATATATATAATATATTAAGAGTTTATATAGTCGAATAAACCATCCTCCAATAAATGTTTTGTACCCTTCTTTTCAAGCCCCAAAACTTCTGTTATTCGATATCTCAACTCTCTATAAGACGAAATAATCACTAAGTCCCTACAAGCCATTTCGTTCCCATTTTTCCCTCCATATATCAAAAAAAAAAAATTGTGCCTTTGTATCTATGGTAACTCAAAATAATAGTAATAAATATTTCTTTAGAAAATCTGCATAAGTCAAAGACTCCATGAATCGAATTTTTTGGCGTCTCGTTTGAAGTTACTTACAGAGGTTCTACTGCAAATTACTATAATTATATGGTAGCATTAGACGACATTTCAGTTGTTGAATGTGATTATTTTACTAGACACAAACGAGAGAACGACGGTTGACGTTATGCAAGCAGCCGATCGTCAAAGACGAAGCCAAATGTTTGATCATAATATGAAAGAAGAAAACATTCTTTGCTGACTCTGCATAGGTGGAACAAAAGCGATGAAAATATGAAGGTTCAGAACCGAAGATAGTTATTATTCTGAAGTCTAGTCTATATTGAACTAACGAGACAAAAATTAATTTGTTTAATAGCCTAAGCCCTACTTGTTTTACTGTAAATATAGCAATTTCATGTAAGCCACTAAATATTATGGTAAGGAATACTAATTACATGGTCTACAAAACATAAGGTTATTAACGGATCCTATAATTATTCTCTCAGTTCGCTTAGCTTAGTTTGAGCTATTCTATATTACTAATTGTCTTTTAAAAAATAATGTAATAAGGAAACCGACACGTTCTTTAATTTTAGATTCCGGTGTCCAATATATTTTCTCTACTCTATCATCGCGTACCGACGGGAGTGAATCTTCTAGAATCTAGAAACCAATTTGTTTTGGTTGAAATTTCAATGAAAGCACATAGAAATTATTCTCAGAACTGCCACACGAAGAAAAAGAATACAAAGTTATAAAATATTGATGAGTTTTGCGTAAATATGATAGTGTATAGAAATCAAAGAAGAACAGTTCAGTCTAATGTAACTTTGTTTACAGTATAGTAGTTATGTAATGATGAAACTTCGCAGTTATCATTTGTAAAGAACATAACCAGAAACCTTTAGAAACAAAACAAAAAAAAAAGCATTTAAACCTTCTTACTGTAATAGGCAGTAAGTTTCTACCTGTAGAGTTCACACAGACTTTAATATTCTCCATTCAAATTACAAATACAAAAATAAGGTACGATGTTTTAAAATTCCAGTCTCGTGTGCGTTTTCTAAAGGCGAGGTGGTACTGAATCCGCAATTAACCTGCATTAGCATCCGAACCGGCGACCCGCCGGGCACTTTCGACCCCGACCAACCGTAGGGCATAAGTCAAAGTCAGTTAGCGAGTACGTACCTTTGTTATCTTTTAGAGGTTAAGCCAAAATAAATCACAGAAGGGTTTTATTTATTCAAAAAAGTTTTTCATCGATGAGAACAGTGCCTTAATAAGCTAAAATAAAGATATTAAATTTAATCAGATTTGGAAAACCAATGTTTTATTTTACTCTTTAAAAATTTTCACACATAAAGACGTAGAACACTTGTATAAATAATAATATTAATAGCAATTCAGGAGAACAGCGCAGAACAGCTAATAGAAAGCTATTGGTGTAACGCGATATTTTTTATAATATATACTTTACGTACATGCATACGTACGTACGAACTTTGTTTTGTACAATCCATACATTAGTAAAACAGAACCTTACTTAAAAGTCAAGTTCTGTGTCACGGAGGATTTTATAAACATACAATCAATCAAAGTTCACTTAGACTCAAAATAATAGTTTGTGGATAATATAAATAATTGTCCTGGGTTGGATTTCAACCCACGACACTTCACGCAGTGGTAGCAGCGAAGTGATAGGTTAAATCTCCGTACACTCCGTCCAGTAAAACTCTTCAATATAATATATATTTTACAACACTACAACTATTTTTTATTCCAACCAAACCACGTGATTTGCAGTCCATTGGTGTCTTGATATATCGATCGCTAGGTATAAAGGTAGCAATAACGGTGATTATCAATTAGCATTTTAAATGCTACATTTTTTGCATTTGGTTTTTTCATTGCAACTTTAGCGGGTCGACGTTCTCTTTGACAATCTCTTTGTGATAACAATATAAAATGCAAGTTCATATCAAATACCAAGTTGAGTTTTAGTACAGGCTTTGTATATCACTCGCTAAACGAAATATCACGCCTGTAACATCACAAACTAATTCACGAAACTAGTTTCAAAGCTATGAACTGTATTACTAATATGTAACCGAGTAGCAAAGAGTTAATAGACGTGTACCGTTTTAGTTTTTAATTTCATTATGTTTTTTATTTTGTATCTGTTCTCTGAGACACTTTTCTTGTCAATCGTAGCATTGTAAAAACACTAAATTAATATGACATAAGCAGTGTAATATTGAACACCTCCTGTGAATTTGTAAACATTAGTTACTATATAAAAAAAAACGACCAAAAAGTAATTATCATTCCACAGTTATTATATCGTTTCATAGTATTTGATTTTTTTGAATCATATACGTAATTTTTAATGATTATTAACTCCTACAAATATATACAAAAATTTTAATTGTTTATAACAGTAGTATAAAAGTAAATGGTATGTTAAAAACTAATTTAACAGACACAATTACAAGACAACTGAAATTCATTTGAAATATTTGTAAACTTTATAGCTAAAAACTTCGTAATATAATTAGAAATGCCAATACCATGGCTGTAACTAGAAGCTATCTAACTGATAATGTACCACGTGATATTTAACATCACGAAATATTACGTATCACCGTGGGCTAAACAAAAATCGCCTATTTACACTGTACTTTAATTAACATACCTCATTAATTAAGCCATAAAACGTATTGTGAATTCTAATCAGTGCCATCAGCTAATTAATTACGGTGTTTGTATTACAGATTTAACTTTAATATATCTAGTGACCTTTAGTTGAATATGTACGATTTTATTAATTACCAAATAAAACAGTGTGATAAAATACAAAAATGGCAAGATAAAAAAAAAATATTTTCAAAAAAAATCACTGGTTTTTTGTTCTTTGTAAACAAATATAAAAAAATAAGGTAATATATGTCGTAACTCAACACTAGTTTATAAGGTTCACCAAGATTTATATCATTTCATGGAAAATGCTTCTTTTTTTACGTTGATCGCTCTCTTTTTCCGAAAAGATATTTCCAAAACCTTAAACTTCTACATTATAATATTCAAACTGCAATTACTGTTTAAAAACGCCAAATCTTATCATTTGAGTCTAGTCCTGTTTAACAAAAAGTATTCTATTCAATTCCACTAGGTTTCAATGAGTATATCTCTTTATAGATAACAAAGCCTATACGTTTAAGGTCTTGTTATAATATATATATACAATTTAAAACACAAAAGAATAAAGAATGTTCTTTCCTAATACTTGAAATAGTTAAACGTCGTTGTATTATATTATTAACAGGAACCAAATCAGACAAGGAGTGGCTTCACCCTTGATAATTGCAGTCAACAGTTTAATGTCATATTTTCCAGTGGTACTAAATTTTATTGATTATTATGTAATTGAATGAAAATGAATATAAAACTGATAAATGTAAATTATAAATTAAAATTTCGTTATGACTATGAAATATCATATATCATTCTAGTTATATACCTGTCTTTTATCACAAACGTTTATAAAATCATATAGTTTATTATCAATAATAAAACAGTTATCACAATCGAGTTATGGCCATTAATACTTAAGAGCGTCGGGTGAAATGTCAGAGGTGGGCAACCTTCGGTGAATCAACGAAATGCGGCGCGGCGCGGGCGACCCGCTCGTCCCACGACCCCTACCCTGACCTTCGCCTTGACCTTGACTGACTACGAATTTTTATGAATCACGTTTTGTTGAGAGTTTCGTTACATTAAAAAAAAATTGTATCTTCTTCAAAACGCGTGATATCGAATTACATTTTGTTTTATTTTAACGAGCATATTATCGGACATACTTCTAGATATTTAGATTGTATGTAGTTATTTATACTATTTTTTTTTTATATTAAAGGGGGCAAACGAACAGGTGGGTCACCTGATGATAAGTGATCACCGCCGTCCATAGACACTAGCAACACCAGGGGAGTCGCAATTGCGTTGCCGGCCTTTTAAAATATGTGGGCCTCTGGCGCTCTCACTGACCGAACGAAACGCAACAGTGCAAGCACTGTTACTTCACGTCGGTTTTCTGTGAGAGGGTGGTACTACCCCGGGCGAGCCGACCTATTTATGCTGAAACCAGTAATAGCTTCAGCGTAGCTCTACCACCTACAGCTACTACTACTACTAAACCCTATATTTTAATAGCAATGCAGTTTAACAATGGTAAGATAGTTTGGCATATATAATTATTATTTAAGTTAAATCAAGGACTTATTTTTAATCTAACTAGACATACGTATACACCTGTGCTGTAGTCATTGATTAAAAAGGAAATTTATTAGGATAATGATCATAAAGTCACTATCTATAATGATTTAAAGTAATGAAATTTGATCTCTATTTCTTTTGTTTATAAGTATAGTTGAAACTAGTTTATTTTCATGCTAAAACCATTTAATTATTTCGTGCTAAACTGACGTAGCATAGTTTTTATGCAAGATCATGTCAAATGCTGGAGGTCTATCTGTATGTATCTGATTTTAAGCTTTGTTCGATTTGGCAGCAAAGAAGGGTTTTCTACATTGAACAACTATAATAAGAATTAAAAGAAATAAAAAAAAGATTTAGTATAAAAAATCAAGCGTCCCCACTGTAACATTTCAATTGTACCACAGGTTGAAATACACTGAACAATGCAATCGTACTTACGCTTACCCATTGTCACATCCATGCGCATTTTACTAAAATACCTCGTGTACACTCCACAAAACTATGGACGCACGGTCGCATTGTCGCGATTTCCTGCCTGTAGGAATATATACATTTTCGAAAATAAAGGTGAGGTCAGGTAACTTTTTTTTTTACGGTCAGGTACATCGGGGTGCAGTGTCCTTTCTCGGAAACGTAAATACAAAAAAAGGGTACAAGTGCAATTATGCACTTGTATGCCAAAGGTAATAAGGTCGTATTTTGGAAATTTACTTCTGTAAAATTTTGTACTTTAGTTCGAGTAATATTATTATGAAATGAGGGTGGTATTAACGAATCTATTGTATTATTTTAAATGGAATCTTTTAGTGTGTGCAACTTATCTTCCTGTTTAATGAGATGAAAATGGTTGGTCTTTGCAATTTAGCGTCGGGGGAATTTACCTGATGGTTAATACAGCACTGAATAAGGCCCGAAGACAGATAACTATACGCATGATGTTTATAGTTTTAATTAATTATATCTATCATACAAATCCGTTCTATGCGATAAGAGTTAGTTAATATTTGTTACAACAATAAAGACGACTGCACAATAAACCAAACTCCAAAAAATGTTTTGTACCCTTATTTTCAAGCCCCAAAACTTCTGTTATTCGATATCTCAACTCTCGATAAGACGAAAAAGCAATAGAAAAATAAGTTTTAACAGGAACATATCGCTGTCGCATTTTACCTGAATTACCGAAGAGAGCACGAGAGGGGCAACTGAAGCTCGGACTAATTGTAAATTGTACAATTATATTATACATCAGAGGAAATTATAGTATTGTATACCCCCTGTTTCTACCCCCAAAAACTGGACGGAATTAAAAATATGAATAATAGGACGGATTTCGGCTAGGTCTATATTTTTTTCCATTATTTGTATCTGTTAAATTAAATTTTAGTTACGTTAGAAGGCTAATAGTCCTTACAATAAATATTATATGGAAAAATCTAACAATAGCAGCATAACAATGCTACTAGCTATACATTGTTAAATATATAATTATAGCAAAATAAGAAAATGCGTTGGTAAGAACTGAACGCCGTCCGCGTTTCCTCTTAAGGGCTTTCGTTCATATACCACGCATACTGTGAATAGCACATCTGCACCCAAAACGTATAAAATTATTTAAAAAATCTACTAAATGATTACATTTATTCAATTTAACAAGCAACTAATAGAGCATTAACTACAAATTAACAACTGTCTATTTTTAACGTTTTATTCTTTTGTTTTTACCATTTACATTTAATCTAAGGCGTAGTAAAAACATACCTCTCTATAGTAGTGAAAAGGTTACTGGTTCAATTGTAAATACATTGCTGTTGATTTTTTCTATTTATATAACAGTGTTTCTGTTAATCACAATTATTTCACTTCTACAATCTATTACATTTCATTTTCATCAATATTCTCATAATAATAAATCTGAGTGAGGGTCTCGTAATTAAATAGAAATACTCAACCGATTATCATTAAATTTTACTCACATGTCATCAGGAGCATAAAAAAGAACATAGGGTAGCTATAATCCAAGAAAAAAATTAGAGTTCCCGAGAGATAAATCTAATAATTGATCCAGTGATTAATATATTATAATTGTTAAATATAACATAAAGAACATTATAAGACCAAATATGCTGAGCATTTTGAATAAGTTTATAATCTCATAATTCATTATTTGAATACAAGTGAAATATTTTCGTTAGTTTTTTACTTTAAATAATATCATTCACCTTTAAGTAACGACTATTTGCTATGCCTAATCCTACTCACAGGTAGGTCTCTGACCAGGAAATTGGAAATGGGTAAATAGTTAATGCTATTGTTTAGCGAACCCTTAAAGAAATCCTCACCTTGCCCTTTTTTTCGTAGAAATATATTCCTCGGTTCCGACCATTGGTTGATTTTGTCTCTAATTGACCGGGCTTGTGTGCCTGTTGCCTTGTTATCGGTTTTTGTTATAGATTTAATCAGTAAGTTTAACGCTTACCTGATTTTTTTTTTAAATTAAGGTTAGGCCTTGCGGTACCTTTAAGAATATTAAGAAATGTGCTATTCACTTTCAGATGTATTTATTTACTCAGCCGTCATAAGGTAAATGAATGCATCTATCTAATATACAGACCAGAGAAAATTCAAAAAATCTGTAGCTGCAGGTTAAATAAAGTACTACTAACTCCTATTAAGATTAAGTATGACTTGAGAAGCGAAAATCATAGGTAAAGGAGAAAATATTGTTAGATGTGTCTTTTTTTCTGATTGCAAACCAAATATATATTACAAAAAACCGCAGATACGCCCCACTGCGTTCCTATATTTCATTTAACGGAAGCGAATGCTTCGTGATTCTTAAGAAACGCCTCTTAGAGAGGTTCGCGTTGTTTTTATTATTTTTTTACAAATGCCTAAGATTAGTGTTACATTTAGGTATATTTTTAATTACCGTTGTTATATATACTACCAACAGTGACACCATATAACATTTTCATGAACTATAATAGTTGTTGTAGCGCAAAATATTTCTTACGATTTCTTACTTGGCACCTATATATATATTTCTCCTATTTAAATAATATATTTATAATTTATAGCCTGTATGTTATTTATCAACGACTGCTTAGTAGCTTTTTACCTGAAAGAGTAACATTCGCTTCTTTCTCACAAACTTATTGTGAAATAAAAGATTTTAGTACGACTATAATAGGCTGACCTAGACTGGTAGAAACTGTAAAAAGTTCGGCTGAGTAAGCGCCACCGTCACAACCATTTCTGGTGCAAAGTAACAGTCCCGGCTTAATGGGTGTTGTTGGTAACATATATTGGCATAAAAGGCACTCTATCTCAATCTTCAGGAGCAGCTGTATCAAACTATTATTACTGGCCTTAGAACTATGGTACTTTTGAGTGTTAATATACATAAACGTACCACTTAAAACAATTATACTATTCCCTGTAACCTTTACAATTGGGGAGCCGTCAATTACAGGCAACACAGACTCGTACGCTATGTAGAAAGGTTGGTGAGGCCTATATCCTGCAGTGGATGTCTGTAGGCTGAGATGTTGATGATACTCTATACTGAATTTGGAAATTAATTGCCAAAAACTTTTCACATGCTATCACGTACGGTCACACTATTACACGGTAACAGAGGATGAAATTGTGACCAGGGATTAATCGACGACGTTTTTTTTTTCGAATTGACCTACACTGTTTGCCTGGCAGGCAGTTTCGCCGGATCGACGACGTCATATATTGTCTTTTATAATTATTTAAAATAAAATATAAATGTTTATTAAAGTATAATTAGATTTGGAAGCGGAGTGAATACGATGAAGCGTGTCAAAAGGCGATTAATTATAATTATTAATAAATTTAAAATGTATCGATCATAACGCATATGCTTATCAGGAATGTTAATGCATTTTACATCTATATAAAAAAATATAATTTTATATGTATAATAAATTAATCGTTATACACTAATTACTATTTCAAGATATCTAAACCTTTTATGCATGCTTAGAAATCAGATGATACCGTCGATTAAAAGTTAAAAATTCAAAAACGTTTGAATATAATCTAAAATTATCTTAAGTTCATCAATTCTATATTAGCTTTATAATAAATATATCTCGTCTATTTTTTATATGTTCTTGTATATCCTGGAAATAGAATTACAGTAGAAATACATTAATTTATACTCAATATACTGTTTCCGTCGGTAGAGTACTAGCAATACAAAAGATATCAACGCGCTTCTAAACAACTTTTCCTTGAAGTAGTAAAATAAATCTTCTCTAAAAGTATTTACAATTAAATTTATTACAATTCTATTTATGTTTAATATTTATACGTATTAACTTTTTAATGTGTCAAAGTTCTAGTTTCTATGAAACATTATTGGAAATTTCTTAATGTTTTGGTTTTTCACGATAATTATATTTTTTATTCATCATTACGAACCTTTTTGTATTTTAATAATTGGTCTGAAAATGTATAATTAATATTTTTATATACTCACCGTATTTTACTGTATAAATAGTAAATGAAAAATATGTATAAGTTATCCGATGAAATAAAATATATATTATAACTTTCACGTTAAACTAAGTATAGCATTGGCTTAAAATTAAGCATAAATTAACGTAGAGTCGTAAAAAATAAGTATAAAATAACCATAACATTTATATTTTGCATGCTTGTGTATAATATCCACTTAATCCCCGCTACATAATATCCGACGTGTTTACAGTTTTGTATAAATTATAATATAAATAAATAACACTCACGGTCATCTAATTCTTCTTCATAATCGGAGAAGCACCTCTCCTCCTTCAAAGTTTCCGGTTGTTGATAGAATCTCTCCGTTTTTATATACATTTTAAGGTACATCACATATAACTGTCAATAACAAGTTTTACACAGTTCATACAGGGATTAAAAACCACAAAAAGAGCTCACAAAATAATGTAAAGTCACTAATAAACCCAACTGTTCACTTATTGGTTTGTATGTGTTATTATTATACAAAACTGCTACCTAAATAGTTCAAATGGCATAGTACCAAAGTTCACGAGTCCACGAACACCCCTATTCTGTAACTGATGACATTGGAATGACGCTAATGATCGAGTTATGTTCGACAAATGACCGGTACGTAGATACGCGTGGTGAACGCGCGATCAGACCGAAGCGCGCGCTCGCACTGCCCCGACACCGGGCGATTATCGGACCTTTGACAGAAAAAAAAACACAGGTAAAGCCTCCGTTGAACGGTGAACCGATCTTTGGGTTTGGAAAAGGTGCACGTGGTGTTTTGCGATTTTTTTTTCCTTGAAATATGTGTGCAGTTGTTATTTGTAGATACGTTTACTAGGTGATTTAGGTTTATCCTCATCAGTGGAACTAAAATAATTTTACGTATTATTTATACAGTAATCTTTTTGTTATAAATATTTTAGTAAAATTTTTGTACAATTTTTTTTCAACTATTTTTTAATATTTATTTTAGTGTAATTAATTGACAGTTAAGGAATATATCATAGGGATATCGTAAGCTCAAAGAATCTTTTCCTAGTATCGCCCTCTAACGGGCAATCATAGAAGATATTAATTAGTATTTAAAATCTTTAATCGAGAAAATAAATCATAAGTCAGATTTATAGGTTGATAGAAGAAAAATATATTAAAAGGATCATTCGATCCCAAATTAGGCAAATGAATCAAACAGCAGAGACTATATAATTCGTACATGATATTGGGTTTTTTATTATTTGCAACAATGACTTGCCCCTGGTAGCTGGTAGCGTCATCTCCCACTCTAAAAACCGTCGGCTACTCAACAGGCCGCATAATATGTGAAACTTCAGATAAAACAATATACACGTAAACTATACCTTATTCGCTATTGAATTAAATAATCTTAGTAAAAAATAATAGCTTCGGAAGTTTGAAGCTAATCTAAGTCCAGGGATACGGGACACCTATGGCCTCACAATGCAAACGAATAAGTGAAACTGTGCCACACGTGATAACTTAAATTTTTTCTAGTTTTACACATAATACCTGTAGAGATTTATGGTCATCACCCCAAAGATTCTAATGTACGTTTTTAGATCGATGCGCGTATGTTGCAATATATAGCAACAACCTAAGCCGAGGTCCTGCTGGCCCTTGTGCTCGTTGCTCAATCGGGCGAGTGCCCTGAGCGCTTCCCTTAGTAGTTCCGTGAAACTATGAAGCCACCTAAGGTTTGGTGTCATCAGCGTAGGTCCGTTAAAAAAAAATGTACGTTAGTCGAATAAAAGAAGTTACATAAATGACTGAATTTGATTTTATGTGAAAACATATCGAGAATAAATGTAGATAAATATATTAATAGAGATCTAACCACCAAAACAAGTTCAACTTTGAATTTACATTTAATTTTGCTCCCTTTTCTACAACTTATTTTCACAAAATGTTCATATTTGTTTAATTTTGTAACCAAGGCTGAAATACAACTTAATTTACAATACAATAATGGCATTAAGTGGCTATCAATTATAATAAAAATCGTAAATTAGCGAAACTTATCTACTTTATGTAGGTAATAAGGTTGAAATTTTATTTAAATGTTCACTTCTTATAAATAATGCATGGGATTTATGCTACTGTATTACTGAAGGTATAGTCTAAAAGCTCTACTTTATAAACTTTACTTTATGCATTATTGTGTTATGTTTTTATACATGAAGATGACACGTTATTTTTCCTTTTTAATTTGCATGAAAATTAAAATAAAAGTACTTCTAGTTTTCCGACGACACGATTTTTATTTAAGGCGTTGATTGATGACGTAGGTTTAAAAGGAAATATTTATAACCTTTTATTGAGAATATTGTTGTTTTTCTTTAGAATTAACGAAGGAATAGATATGCTGTCCAACCCGATAATTGTTTTATAAAGAATATTAAGATTATGTTATTAACCTTACTACCAGCTCTTGTACTAAAGTGAATGGAGCATAATTTGGTAAAAATTTGTGTTTAAAAGCGTGGGCGCTTTTAAACATTCTACAAGTTGACACGGATATTATTGTTCTTTTTTAAAATGTTATTCTGACTTTTTACTTTTTATGGTCATAATAGTTCAACGTTCAAATGTTAATTAATGAAGCCAAGTAAACAATACTAAAGTTGAATACATATTTTATTCAAAGCACAACATTCTGTGGAATGTTATAGCTTGAATCATATTAGGAGCGACGTGTTTTTAAAGTAAAATATTATAAAAATATCATATCTTTCCTATTCGTTGTCTATACATATTTGAAGAAGCAAAGAGTAAGCTGTTTGTTTAACCTCATAGGATCTAATTATTTATAGTTGTGTGGAAGTTTAGAGTTCGGGACGTACAATTTCTGCATTCCGTTATGTAGAAAATTAATTTCTCTAGTGGATGGATGATTACTCAGAGATTAGCGGCTAGCGTGTTCGGACACTGCATCGATCAACGTAGATCGAATCCTGGCAAATGAGCAGAAGCTTTGGGTGAAGGAAAACATCATGATGGACCATAGCATAGTGGTAGGGATTTTTCTAAGCCTGGTTGGCTAGTTACTACCCTGATATTGAAGATCTGACGCCACGTACATATACGTGTGTTTGCGGCAACTGCACTTGAGAGCCAGTCTCTCTAAGTTCATGAAGTAAATTCTAAGTGAAGTCATTTAACATTAGCTGAAATTGAGGTTAAACGGTAAACGTACAAAGTGTAAAAAATAGCATATGTTGTTTTCTACATTTTAAAATTTTCCTCTTTCAACATACATAATTGCACTAAAAATAGTGTGGCTAAACAATACAGTATAATATGACTTCTGGATAACGTATATCTCAAATCATATTAATACTGAGGTCGTCTTTTGTTATGCCGAGTTTCTGAATGAAAGAGAACATCAGGGATCGGTTTAAAAATCATCATAGTCACTGTCTTAATTTGTTCCTTGTCATCATCGAGCCTCGCAGATATAGCTACGGGGTAAACAAAAAGGTTGAAAACACTCATACATACATATCTTCAAAGGTTAACTTCATTAACCACATTTTTTTTTCTACTTTACATTTTTCTATCAGTATAAATATAATTAGTTATCACCAATATCTGTTTCAATATATTTTAACAGAGTTCACACTATCGAACCGGTGTTAGAGTAGCGTAAATCAAGTCTAAATTATGGACTATACTACTCGTGGGTGTTATTGTTGTAGAAAGTTCGCGATTTTTGATTACTAGATTTATAAATGATGTGGTCGCTTGACCGCCCACAAAACTGTATAGAATGGGGTCATACATATGTTTTCATTTACAATAAATTTGAAGAAAAACGTATTTTTTATATATTAATTCTTCATTTTATTATATTGTAAAGCCAGGATTAGACTTTATATTTAGCATCCTCTCAGTGGCATTTCTTAATATTAAAGTTATTATGTTTCAAAAGAAACGACGGAAAAAATTAGTAATAGGTTTATACGTTACAATTAAAATAAAAAATCCATTATAACATTTATTTATATTATTCAATAATAAGAAGCATAAAGCCTTATTATAATACAAGTAAGAAATTAAATACGAGCTAACTGGTTCTTTTATATTCTTAAACTGTAACAATAGTCTCAAAACGTGGTTAGCACATAAGATTCAATTGTGAGTGCGCGCGCGCGCGCAAGTGATTAGCATTGAGAAGGTCGACCGGGTGCGTAGGCTAGGCGCGCCGAGGAATGTCGAATGGACACCGTGACATTTCCGGTTTCCTTATCTGGTTTTCAAGATGGAAAAAATCACCACGACACTAAATATAATATGTATAAATGTATGTACAGACACGAATGGAAGTAGGTCCATCTCGAACGCAGATCTTTTATGTTAGCGTGTTTAATAACAAATTCACAAGGACTTCTAATTTTGTCATTGTATTATGTATCCTGACTGTTGGCAATGGTCATACCATGATAGATCGAGCAACTTGTGTTAACTGTCCTTATTTAGACGAGACCCTAAGAAGGCCTCTGTTAACGATTTTTTTTTTTTTAGAATAATACCGAACTATCGTACATCCCTTAAGCAACAAGTAGTTCTGCCTCCAATGTACGTATTTCATGGACAGTAAAAGGATACTAGAACTGGTTGAATATTAGCTTCAAACTTGTGTTTAATTAATAATTAGGCCTTAAATAATAAAGCAACGATAATGCTACCTCCTCTACAGGTACTACCAATATCCCTACAAGTAATCTATGGAGAAGAGTGAACATTTATATATTACCCGGCTTTCGATTTGTCATGCCTTGGAGAAGAGCGAGATAGGTCTGCGGAATTGGGATTCGTATAGCGTTATCATTGTCTATCGCTGTACTTGTGATGTGCGATACGAGAACGCTGTAGAAAAACGGAGCAAGCCGATCTTACTCGTGTGTCTCACTCTTTCCCGACATGCAAAACCAAGTAATTACATTATGATTCAAACGAAGGTCTGCAGATGTTTAGCGATTCCTGCTGTTGCATAACAATTCCAAAATACGTAATAAGGAAGCCATTTATTGATTCACTAATATAATTATTGTGGCGTCAGTAAATTTCAAATTATCTTAGATAACATTTTATTAGTCCTAATATTCGAGCTGCATCTCTCATTGCCTATTTTTATAATTTGTAAATCCGTATTTCCAGGTTTAATAATCCTACATGAAAGCGAAGATTACATTCGTGTATTTGTGCACTGTATTCTCTTTTTTAGAAAAGTTTATTATATACAATTGTTAGCGTAATAAGCTTTCATTATTTACTTTTAGGTGTGTACAAGTGTAGATACCTACTCGCTTCTTGGGTATTAAAAAATTGCAAAAGGGTCAATTGAATCCAAACAATAAATAGCCTAGAACCATCTGCTGTTCTTTATTACACGTATTTTTTATTGGTTAGCGTTTGACCATAATCTCATCTGGTGTTAAATGATGATGTGGTCTAAGATGGTAGTCACGCTAAACCTAGAGGGAGACTGGCTCTCAAGTGCAGCAGCCGGAAAACACCAACAGGTGCTTGGCGACAAATTTTCAACTTGAGGGTTCAATCAACCAACCAAGGGTGGTGGTAGCTAGCCAGACGGACTTAGAAAAAGCCCTACCACCATGCTATGATTTCATCACGATGTTTTCCTTTACCTAAAGCTCTGACTTGGGTGCCAGGGATTCGAACCTATATATAGACTTACATTACAATTGTCGGTCTTCTAAATATACCTTGATTTTTGTTTTACGTTACCTAGATGCAATACCAAACTTGTAATAGAGCGCGAAGATTTGTTTACCTGTAACAAAATAATAATGTTATGAATATGTTTATTATTTTTTTTTATGATTATATGCTTGTTGGTAAAGCCTGAGTGAAATCAGCACTGCTCAGTGACATACGTTACCAGCGACAATTCGCTGATATGAAGCCAGTCTTGTTTGTTGCAGATCTTTTTTTTGGGAAGGTTTTTGTACATCTTCTATGGGATTTTATTTTTTTTCTTTAATGATATTGTAACTCGTGCTTATGTTTAAAATAAATACGTTATATGTTTTGTACATTGCCTATATAACTTTGGTGAAGTAGTATCATACACGTTATTTGATATTTTAGATACATTTTATTTCTGGTAACAATAAAATTAATATACACTTGTTTCGAGTGGAATGTTATTAATTTCTTAACTATTTTATATTGAATAATTGAGTTACAAGCATATACGTAGAAGTAGTACGGCGTTTTAAAAAAAAAACTTGTTCTAGAACTAATTTTCTCGGAGACGACACATTTATCTAAATAAACTTAATTTATGAACACATTACCATAAAATCAAAATTATCTAAACCTCTTTGTAGCAAAATCTAAAATATAGTAAAAGTACATATAGTAAAATCTTACATAACCTATTCATATAAATACCATTTCTCTATTTATGTTTCAAATGGCTAATATGATTGTGACGAGAATGCAACTAGCAGATATTAAATGTAGGTTCTATGTCCGGTGAAACTGTGAAGGCCCGTCAGTCCATCATTTTCTAAAATAAAAATATCATAACGTTTTCCCATATACACTGAGGAGAAATGATGACATATAAAGAGGTAACTTAAGTCTATCAAGAGTTTTAGAGATAAAAAAATATATAAACATTGCCCGCAATTATACTTAGCTGCCATGAATTAGCAAACCATTTTCACAATAACGAAGTTGCATTCATTGACTAGTAAATAATCAAAACATATCTCAGTTTATTTATAATTCTTATGATATAATTTACAACACAATTATCAAAGTGAAAGTTAATGAATATGACAGGCATTTGTGACTGTAAGGATTATGTTAATGGCCCACTGCGGTTTGAACTGATTTGAGGACAGTCAGTCCATTAGCGGGGAGATAAGTAAAGGTCACTTCTGGTCGAAATGTACGGTCAACGCACGCCAACCTTTCGGCGTTTATCTAAAAGTGCTTCCGTAATTACTGTGAGGACTTAAATTACCGAGTGGTAAGTGTGGTTGCGGTTTCGCAATCTCATTTACCGATCTTACATAATATTGGTTTTGTATCTATAATTTCTTTATTTGACTTAGTTCTTTTGTTGACTTTATATATAATAAATTATTTAGATCTTTGTCGTATGTATCGATATAAGGATTGTGTTTATTTTTATAATTTATAGGTCTTAGCGTTTGAATAGAATCTTGCTTGATGTTAATTGACGATGTGGTCTAAAATAGTGAACACGTTAAAGTTATACAGAAATGGCTCTCAAGTGCAGCGTCCGGAAGACACCTATATGTGCTTGGCGATGGATTTTCAAGTTGAGGATGATGGCCAGCCATATATAGGCTTAGAAAAAGCCCTACCACCATGCTATAGTTTAATCACGATGTTTTCCTTAACTGACGCCTTCGGCTCATTTGTAGGGATTCGATCCTACGTCGATTGGTGTGGTCTCCACATACGATATCATTCAACAATCATTGCTTCAAATGCAGTAAATAGAAATTTAATAAGTTCATTGGTATTGAGATATTATATATAGTATATAGTAATCAATATAATTCGGTAACACATTGATAATATTTTCTAAATTGCGAACATAAGAAGTTCAAAGGTGGCAAACATTTCACGGTGAATTTAACTAGATTTTTTTTAAATACTGTTCGAATTATGAATATAAGTATAAAAAAATATATATTATTTGTAAACGGATTCGGCGATTGTTTTCGATTGGGTAAAGACCACAGTACAAAGTACTGCAGGCATAACCAGAAAAAATCAACATTAATTTATTCAGTTTAGGCCCTAAGAAGGCGCGGCGCTTATGAACGTCATAATTACCACCGATTCGCAAAACAATCCAGTCATAGCGAAGAACCGGCAAGAAACTTTATGGGGCTTCAATTCCAGAAGTCAAGCTTAGACGTTCACATATTGATCCACTGTCCCTTTGACACCAAAACCAGTTTTACATTGCGTTCTGAGACTTTGTTGTAAAACCTATTACCTAAAAACCGTTACTGGTTTCACTGATTCAGAAACATGGGACGACTAGTTTGTCACAGTTTCTAGTATTTAAATCATGCCGGTCTTTAGTAAAATCCAACTTCTCATGGTTTCTGAGAACATACATTAAACATTAAATTGTCAAATATATATAACCGGAAGTAAGTCCAGACCCCCAACCAGAATTAAATGGTGTTGTTAGAAAAAGATGAACATGCGAAAGAATTTAGGACAAAAGTTGTTAACAAAATGATAGAAATGAAAGATATGGAATCGAAAACAGTGAATGAATGTTGGAATGAAATAGCGACATGTATAAAGAACGTGGCAAGGAATGTATTTGGTGAAACGAAAGGAAGAGGAAACATAGATAAGGACACTTGGTGGTGGAACAAAGAGGTACAAGAGGCTTTGAAAGAAAAGAAACAGCTTTTAAGGAGTGGAAGAGTGTTGATGACAGGGATAGCACGATTAAAGAAAATAAGAGAAACATGTATGCAGAATGTAAGAAAAAAGCAAAAAAAAGCGGTTGCTATTGCTAGAGCTAAAGTACAAAATGATTTGTACCAATCACTGGAGAGCTCACAAACACAAAAATATTTGTATCGATTAGCAAAAGCAAGAGAAAAGAATACAAGAGGTATTATACACCTTAAATGTATAAAAGACGGTGGAGGAAAAATTTGACAAATGATGAGGATATATAGAGTCGCTGGAAGGGATGTTTTGAAAAACTGATGCATGTTGAAAATGATTGGCCCAGAGAGCTAGAGGCTGTACCGTTAAATTTAGGTGTTGTACAGGAGATAAAAGAGGAAGAAGTAAGAGAAGCTGTGAATGGTATGAAGAACGGATAAGCAATAGGGCCAGAAGGTATACCTATTGAAGTATGGAAGTTTCTAAAGGTAGATGGATGGATGTGGCCGACTTTATTTTTAATAAGATAATGCAAGAGGAAGAGATCCCAAATGAATGGTAAAATAGTATAATAGTGCCTATCTTTAAGAATAAGGGTGATGTACAGGACTGTAATAACTATCGAGGGATAAAGCTTATGTCACATAGTATGAAAGTCTGGGAAAGAGTGATAGCGAGACGAATAAGAGATGAAACTGAAGTTACTGAGAATCAATTCGGGTTTATGCCTGGGCGTTCGACAACAGATGCCATTTCGCACTTCGCCAGCTGTGCGAAAAATACAGACGTGTACATAAAAACTTACATATGGTGTTTGTTGATCTGGAAAAGGCATATGATCGAGTACCTCGGGATGTTCTGTGGTGGGCGCTGAAGAGAAAAGAGTGCCTGGGAAGTACTTACAACTTGTCCGTTGTATGTATAGTCAAGCTCAAACACATGTTAGGTCCGAGGCTGGAATTACCGACAATTTCCATGTGGCTGTAGGTTTGCATCAGGGATCAGCTTTAAGTCCTTATCTATTCCTTCTTGTCATGGATGCAATAACATCAGACATACAGGAGGAAGCACCTTGGTGTATGCTATTCGCTGATGATATTGTTCTTGTTGGTGAAAATGCTGCCGAGGTCCAGAGTAGGCTGGAGAAATGGCAGAAACTGGAAATTTTGGTTAAAGATTAGTGGGATGAAAACTGAACATTTGTTCTGTGACTTTGGAGGTCCATCCAGTTTTGTCATATTACCTTAAACGGTGTATTTTTACCAGCCTGCTCCAATTTTCGGTACCTCGGCTCATTAATCCAAAATGACGGTGGAATAGACAAGGACGTGAGGAATAGGATAAATGCAGGGTGGATGAATTGGCGAAAGGGTGTCTGGGGGTTTGTGACCCACGAATGCCGTTGAAACTCAAGGGGAAGGTGTATAAAACTATAATAAGACCAGCCGTGTTATATGGATCCGAGTGCTGGGCTACGAAAAGACGGATGAGAAAAGATTACATGTGGCAGAAATGCGAATGTTAAGATGGAGTGTGTGGTGTAACAAGGATGGATAAGATTAAGAATGAGTATATCAGAGGAAGTTTGAAAATAGCACCAGTGACAGAGAAGTTTAGGAGTAGTAATAGGTTAGCATGGTACAGGCATATTATGAGAAGAGATGAAAAGTCATGATAAGAGTAGTTTGAGTTTGAAAGTGGACGGATATAGGAGTAAAGGAAGTAAAGGAAAAAGGGTGGATGGATTGTGTGAAAAAGATATGTGTATAAAAAACGTGAATACTGAGATGACATCTGACAGAGGAGAGTGGAAAAGAAAAACATGTTGTGCCGACCCTACTTAGGTGGGATAAGGGTAAGATGATGATGATGATATTATGCGCAAGCCCAAACTTATGGCTATATAAAGAGAGGCCAAAAATATTGACGAGGCTGGTACTTAGTTCGTTCTCATAACTAGAAACCGACAAAGATGAAGTATATGATGTTCCACTTAAATAAAATTATTATTAATCTCAAAAACTAAAATATTTGTAGTTAATTTATGAACACTGAGGAAGACGTTACTTCAGCCTCGTTACAAACGAGACTCTCAGAACAAATTACCTGCCTTAAAATACAATAGTAAAAGAGTTATTGGGTTAAATTGCATATCGATCAAATAAATATAGGGAGGAGACTGAGGCACAGCTGACTATTGTTTTAAGTATCACGCTGTACCACGAGAGTTAGAATATACACAGTTTGAGGCACGATGTATGTGATCATAGTAACATGTTGCGTCTCGGACAACAAAGTTATTCACAGCGCGAAGCCCAGTTAAATCGCAGTTCTTCAATGTAATATTTATGTTCATGTAATTTTTAACCCACTGTTTTTTCTGTGCGATTTTACGGGGGACGTAGTCACAGCTATTTATTAGGATATAGAAGTACAAAAATACAACAATTTGAAGCAATGATCAAAATCAAAATATTCTTTATTCAATTTAGACCCTAAAGAAAGCTTATGAATGTCAAAACTACCACAAGTTCGGAAAACAACCCAGTAATCGAGAAGAATCGGCAAGATACTCGATCGGGTTTATCTTTTAACATAAATAGATGCATATTTCAAATAAATTACACGTTACAATCGTTATTAGTGGATGCACAGAGAAGAGTCAATTCCAGACATCGCCATCGGTCGATTATTGATCCACTCTATATTGACACCAAAACTCGCTTGACATGGCGCTTAAATTTGTAGTCCGGGAAATCGGTAATATGTTTTGGGACTTGTTATAAAATCTGACACTATTACGTAAGAAACTGTTACTGGTTTTCTGAGTCGGAAACATGGGACGACCAGTTTTGTCCACGTTTCGTATTTAAATAATGCCGTTCTTTTACGAACTCAAGCTTTTAAAGGTTCTTGCGAACATACATTAGATTATCAAGAATGTATTGGGATGGTAAACTTAAAATACCGAATTCTTGAAACTTAGTCCTTAATAATTCGCGCGGTCCCATATTGTATATTGTCCGAACTGCCTGTTTTGTAATAAAATATGGTGTCCAACTCAGTTGCTGTTCCCCACAGCAAAATACCATAAGACATTAAGCTATGGAAGTAAGCGAAGTAGACTAAACTAGCAGTGGCAATGATGACTCAGTTAACAGCGTGGAAACAAACATTCAAATAAAGACACGAATCCTAGAGGACAGATTTCGAAATTTGCTTTACTGTTTTTCGTGCAAATAATTTTTTATGTTACTAAAAATTCGGTTTCATAAATGAGAATATTGTTAAAACAGAAGTTATAAAAAAATACCTATAAATGTTTCCTACACATAATTGAAGCACAATAAAAATATACGTAGATATAAAATACATACATTCTAGTTTATTGTATCATCTATCATTTTCGTAATACAACGACCTTCATATCTTCACGCCTTCTAATATCATAGAGGCCTTTCACGTTACTATAATGTAACGTATCTCCCAACAAATTCGGTTTGTTTATGACACAAAAGACGCTTCTTTAATGTTACATTTAAAAATGAATCTGTTGCAAAGAAAATACACAATTGCTAAAATACTTGAAGGACTCATGACAAATGTACATAATGATTCAACAAACTATTTCGCGATTTTTGCCACGGGATTTAGTTTAGGTATTTTTTTTATTAAGGGACAAATAAAGATATATCTATTTTTAATTACAAATTGTTAAATGAAAGCGATCTCATGTTTTATACTCAACGCTTGACTTTGAGCTTCGAAATGTGAAAATGATATATTTTTTTTGGAATCAGTAAGTAACATTTATTAATTTCAAGATAATCAGTAAAACTACATGAGAAAATAACCTGAGAAAGTTTGTACTTTAGAAATTCTCTAGTAGTTCTATCGCCATCTTGTGGGAAAAAAGAACTATCTCAACATTCGAAATATCCGATTTATCATAGCTATTGTTTAATTCTGCTCTGAAATCGATATTTTAGATTTATCAATATAAATGAAATATAAATTTAAATTAAATAATATCTACTAACAATATACACGCGAATGTAAGTTTATTTGATTATTACGCTTTCATGCCTTAACTACTGAACCGATTACTATGAAATTTTACGTACACGTTTTAGAGGTACTAAAAAGGACATATGATCGTACTGTTCCGAGGCATAGATGAAATTTAAACAAAGGCAGAGAAACCGCGAGCAAAGGCTAATATAAAAAATTGATCAGTATTAGATATACTTTGGATAGTACTGTCTAAATAATACTATAATTTGCATACTAGAGAAATATAGAAGTGATGATCTATAATTTTACTAAATTAACTTTTCACCGTAGCTTCGCTTGGTTAATTTAAAATTGGCCGGTCCCACGGGTACTTTTTGCAGATAAAAGGTACTCTATGTCCTTTCTATATTCCTAGTGATACGTATGCATTGTTTCATAATTATCGGTGAGTAGTTCAGCCATGAAAGCATAACAAACAAACTCAAATTTGCATTTATAATTTTGGTTAGGAAGAGTAAGGAGACAGAATCGACATTAAATATATTCAAGAAAAATACTCCAGGGGAGTGTAGAATTGATGACAGAATACATTTCCTTGACTTTTGAATTGTTTTTCGTCTGCTTTTGTCGGTTCGTTTATAATATTTGTATATTAATAGTTAATACACTATAGTAATGTTATGTTGTATTAGTTAGTATATTAGTTATGCTGTATATAATCATCTACATACGTATAAAAAACAAATATGTCTGTATAATTATGTATGTATCGGCGTCTGCGCCATCATAGGCACCTCCTACCAATGAATCTGTAAAACAACTCGCGCACCTCCCACTCCACAGAGCACGCCATTCGATTCCCCCACTCTCCTACTACTCGTCGTTTTGGTATAAAAGGAGCGGAGCACCGTTGCTAGGGCCGTATCACCCCACTTCCACCGAAGGGGGGATAGCGCCGTTGCTCACCAGACCACCGAACCACATGACCAAAAAAGGTCGCCCAGTACAGCCACCCGAAAAGACGGGTTAGATTCCCATCCCAAATAAGAGAGCTTGTCCATGAGGACAGGAGCTCATAACAACTAAAAGGAACGCTCTCGAAAGGGAGCTAACACTAACAGCAGTCTTTCAATTTGTTTTTTAGGTTCAGTGAATCGAAATGATATATAATTAATTCGAATTATTGTAGTTTTACGTGATTTGATTGAATTAGTAACAAAAACAGTTTTCAATACAATTCATAGATGGCGCTAAATTTATTGGTTTACTGTTCTAAGACATTACAAGAAAAAACATATATATAATCATGTTTTGCTTTGGTTTAATTTAACGTCTCAATTATGTCTTCTATTACTGGGATATATAAAATTAAATAGTTGTATCATTCCAATTATTTTGTATTGTGATTAAGAGATGTTTTGTTTTGTTGTGTCATTGAGACGTTAGAATTAAGCCAAATCATGATTATATTATGTTACTTCTGTAATGTCTTAGAACATTAAACCAATAAAACGGTAAAATTAGTGCCATTTATGAATTGTATTGGGAACTGTTTTGTACAATACATAATGTGAGTCGTGCTAAAGATGTAGTTTAGTAATTTAAGTGTTCCGAAGGACGCGCGGACAAGACAAACGGATTGTATGCAGTAATTCGCCAATAGATAGAGTAATTACCGGGGAAGGTTTAGGTATATAATGTGTCAAGGTTTTTTTTGTAAATTGATTTCAAATATAATGATAATTGTTGAAAGAATTGGAAAAAGTCAAGCCGCCTAAGCATGTCATGCATAGGTATATTTTTTTAATTATCAGGATGGACAATGTTCGCCGGACCTGCTAGTAAATTTATAAAAATAACTTCTTGTATATGTTGTTATTATTATCCTAATAACAGTATTAATATACAAGTAAGTAAGAGGGATAAGATACATATTATATTTTATATGATGACAAAGTTTCTAGGTAATAATAATTTTTTTACCGGGACTCGTTCTATCTCCGGTCATCATTCGTTAATATACTAGATGATAGCCACTCTCTCAAGTACCTCTTCTTTGCGGACCAGGCGACATATACACAAAGAGACTTCAAGCCGTGTAGTCTCACAGATAGGTTGACGATGACAAAAAAAATACATTGAAGCCAAGTTCGCTTATGAATCGTTATATACTTACCATCCCATATTACACTATTTTGATTCTCAAACCCACTTTAAAGGATGAGAGACAGTTGTTAGTTTGTTACGCTGTCACGCTTGAAGCTGATCATCAATGATCATTAATGGGACCTTTTATTCAGGGAAAATGTTCTCGAAGGATATGTGAAATCTATATCTACATACTAAATCTACATAACGCGACGGAAGCCCCAGAGCAAAAACTAGTTTTAATATAAAAATAAACAAGTAGAAACGAAAAATAGGTGAAAATGAAAAACAACAATTGTAAACCTATAATAACAATATGTTAATTCTTTTTTCCAACTTTGGCACAGTAATTTATTTACTGATCTTTTGCTGTAATAATTTCAAAATCAAATCAAAAATACTTTATATGAAAGTCACCACCGATTCGGAAAACAAGTGTCATCGAGAAGAGCCGGCAAGAACTTAATAGTTATCTTTTCATCAAACATAACTAATATAGCTCCGATGTAAGACAGTTTATAGTTATAAGCATAGATAATAATTACATTCGTTTGTGGTGGATGCAAAGAGAGGGGCGTCGTAATTGAATTTTACAATTTATAATGAAAAAAAATGTCTGAGCTTTTATGAAATATACAAATAAGAATACAAGATTAGCAGAAAAGATATCTATTTGAAAAAATAAGATCTAACAGATTGACCGACGTTCGTTATC
>JAQQSE010000339.1:0-53126 GCA_035772565.1 Antheraea assamensis
CTAAAGAATGTTAATTACAAACCAATGGTAATAATATAGCTGTTAGAACTCTCGGGTCCTGTACTTGAAAACTTTACCAAAAACTGATTCAGGATGATTGGACAGTGTGTAACAGAACATATGACTACAATAAAAAAATGACGGTTTGAACATACTATATCTTCAAAACTAATAGACAAATTTTCTGGGGTTCAACGAAAACTTAGCGAAAATTTGGGTCATTAATTCAAATTCAGGTCACAAAAGACAAGACATCCTTGCTCAGGTTACTAAAGTAGTTAGAAGTATTACAAGATGATCCTCCACTGGACTAGCCGATAGGTTTGTCCGTGGTACTTAAATATTATTGGCTTTACATGACTCTCTTCCATATTAATAAATTTAAGAAGCTTCATGTCCCAAATCAGATTAATTCAACTTGTTGGAAACAAAGAAGATTTATAAGTCAAAAAATCATTCACGTGTACTGACCTGTACGGAGTCTGAGCAAAGGTAGTTATGGATAAATCTTAAACGTAGCTAGTTAAGGTAAATAACTTTTAAATTACATTTAACTATAGGGCTTGAAGTTTATATTTATTCCCTTACATTCCGTGACTGGATACAGTAGGTTTATGATTGATTGGCTAATAATATTAACAATCAATGTAACAGATATTTAACGTTTCTACCTCATGTAATTCCATGTTTGCTCTGTTTACCAACGTAGCAGATATTTACAATTTCTAAACACATGCAAATACGCCTTCCTGCCCTTTAGGCGTACATTCTAAGGGATCATTAAGGGATCTTAATTGAAAGTCCAAGTAAAATATAGCTACCGGTTGTCAACTTGATGCGTGCGAATGTGTAGACCAGCTACTAGTTGTCATCCTATTAATGTCTATCTACCAATCACGTTTGTTGCCTGCCAGTAGAGGTCGTTGTACTTTAGTGATATGTTTTATTTTTTTGCTGTAAGCAAATTATTAGATATTTCAGAATTCAATAACTAGCAATCGCTAGCGAATACATCTGTGTTTTGTTTCTTTATAAAATATTATATTTGCGCGGAACCCTATTTGTTTTTCTAAAATAAAAAAGCCTCAGTTACTCATTATAATATCATGTATTTGCCAGTGAAAGTCCCGCCAAAAGCGGTTTTTTGACATTACAAACATAATTGTACAAACAAATAAAGAAGTAATAACATAAAAAAGGCCATTTAAGTGTACACACGTAAAAAGATGTAACTTTTGTATTGTTAAACATGTTTTTTTTTCGAACTGGCTACACTGTTGCCTTATTACGCCCGCTAGAGTTTCACCGAACTACAGTATATACATGTTAAAATGTAGTTAATTAGTACTCTATTGATCAAACTTAGGAAAACTGTAATGTACTGCAAATCTGTACTTGACTGATGGTTCAAAAAAATTTAGCAGCGATCTTATAGAAGACGTCAGGATTTATTCCTCAAACAAAATCTAGTGTAGATGTGATGATTCAAATACGACCCTATAATGACTTATTTCGCATTAGTAAAGCTATAGTAGACATAGCTTAAAACATTGGTTTTAAAATGGCAAATTATAAAGGTACTGTTTAGAACGAATTATGTCAAGTCAGGAAAAATCCCGCCATCTGAGTGTCTTTCTTGCGTGCGCTGCATGAGTTATTACAGTTAAGCGAAGATAAAATGTATGGAGTTATCTTTTATAAAGACACAACATGTAGACGGAGTCACGAGCGGTCACCGAGTATATTAATAAAATTGGAATGAGCACATTTCCTCGGAAACCTTTTTACTACATAGATCCTATATTTTAATCTGTTTGAATGAAAGCTTTCACAGTTTTATTTAATAGACTAGCTGTTGCCCGCAGCTCCGCAGCATGCGTTTCTTTTCATAATTGTAAATTACTTCTTATAAGATCAACTATCTGTTAGTGGAAGTCCCATGAAAATAGATCCAATCGTTTTGGAGATAGTACTACAGACGAAGCCACGGATGACAGCTAGTCTAAAATATAGCAGCCTATGTCACCCGCTGTAATTTTAACTATCCGTCAGTGAAATTTCTGTCAAAATCGGTCCAGCCGTTTCGGAGATTACCCGAAACATACAGACAGACAAAAATTTTAAAAATTATGTTTTTGTTATCAGTATCGTGTATACGTTCATATCCAATCAGTAAAAAGTCGTTATTTTGATACATTACATACAGACACTTCATTTTTATTATATGTATAGACTAAGATCGCCGCTCGCGGTTAATATTATCAAGAGTCCTACCTATTCTAACATAGCATGTTGCTACTGGGTTACGATAAGATATAACACTTAATCACCGTGTGTCTACATTATAAAAATGAACAGCGAAACCATTTTCGGCACCTTAAACTTCTTTAATCGAGAATATTCATTAAGTAACTTGTAAAATAACTAATATTTGAACTTTAACGATAACATATCTATTAATAAGCGCTTCTAGAGGCTTCTAATCATATATTGGCAATACGAAAAACGAAACATTTCAACATGTTTGACAGCGCCCGTGGCTTATATCTACGACCGTGTACCATGATCGCGTGACTCATGTCCAATTACGTAAATTTAGTTATAAACTTGGGTAACTGTACTCACGTGCACTTCAAATCCCCACCTGTGCGGTAACCAAGTGCCGTAATTATAATTAATCTCGTATGAATTTAAACTTTTTATCGTTTTAATGAGAGCCTTGTAGTGTGCCGCGTGCTTGCGAGGACAATCTCACAGGCACGCATTTAGAATCGTATTAGGGTAGAAATAAGACCATTTTAATTTATTATAAGATTTAGTGTAGTGTGTGTGTAGATTAAGATAGCTTGCTTTAAGTATAATTGTAAAAATAAATAGTTATTTTAAAAATATATGTAAAACATGCTTTTACTGAAGTGCTCTAAAAAGATTTTTTTTTTTCATTTTGAATTATTTTTCTCAAGACATAACAGACATTGTCAATCTTTATTTTAATGTGTAGCCATTTAGATAGTCATCACTTTTTTTACAAATTCACACCGGGATTAACCAACAATGCAAAATTGCAAAACCGCAGGCCTAAGGGATCTGGTTGTAATTCAGTTTGCAATATTTGACCAAAACAAACTAACGAACATTAAAAGTTAAGTAAAAGCTTGTAATAACGTACGGAGTGTAAAAAACACACACTTTCATACACTTTATGGATCTATCTAAATAGTTTTTACACGTTTGGGCAAAAATAGTGTGTTGTGCGAATGTATATTTTTGATGTGACTGTTTTAATAATTAGAGGTTGATACTATATTGTATTGAGATTCATTAGGGATTATAAATTATAATACATAATATTCACTAAAATGTCTGTAAAGAAATATATTACTTAAAGAAATAGAGTATGAAAGTATTCGATGCTTCACCAACGTTTCATCTAACGTTAACAACTAATTCTCAAATACAATTCACCAAAACACACTTTGCACACGTCTCGAAGGTGGCAACTAACAGGGTAAATCCGATTCCATCATGTCTTTTTTTATCTCAAGGCTTTCTCATTATTTGACCCCATATGTACAGATGCGCTGTGCTAGAATCCAATAGCTACGCCATCATCGCTGAAATGTAGTTATACAAATGTTTCGTTTCATTTGATGTTACCACAAGCTATATTCAGAATAAATTAATTGTTACTAATAATTTTAATAACAATATCTGTAGGTAGTATACCCCCAAAAGTCTAGTAGAGTCTGGTCCTGGCGGCGGCGGGTGCGCCCGCCCCGTCAGTCTTACGTCACACGCGTTCCTTATTTGCCGTGCGGCAGTAAATTCCTTACAAATTGTCCGCGCTGGAATTAAATTCATACGTAATTCGTTGTTGTAATTTTATCTTTGTATATTATTTGCATTGCGCTTAAATTATCTAACAGATGTTCGAGATTACTCGTAAAGTTACTTAACGTAATTTGCTTTGTAATTTTTCCAGCTGTACTATGAATTTGAATCACAGAATAAATATCTATGTTTGAACAATACTTACTGATTTATTGGATTCATCAAGTTTTTCTCGCAGAAAAACATCGCGACCACCGTATACATCGTAAAACATGCCCTTTATATAACATTCCAGCGTGTGTCCGTAGTTCTTTTCCTCTCAAACGAGCTATCATGAACTCCGATGAAAATGTATACCTAATTTTAAATACTTCGTCTTCAACACCTCTCAATATTTGTTATAGAATACAGCTTACCGGGTACGTTAGTGTCTATACATATAAAAATGAATTTTGAATTGGAGTCAGAAAAATTCCAAAATAGTTTTACACCTCAGTGTTGTTTATAATTCGACACGATATAGCGCTAGAGTATATTTAATTGTTTAGTAACAAATTTAGCGCGGACAAAGTCGCAGGTGGTTGTTAGTTGTGTATAATAATAATATTAATCAGTTATTAACAATGTATTCTATAACAGGATTATCGTTAAAGCTTTTTCCTTCTTTCATGCCTCTTTTGTATTCACGTTAAACTCGTCCGAGGTGGTCCGCACCGGTACTTTACATCTCGTTAAAATGTATAAATCGTTGATCTAATTTCGATTTAATAATACACGTCAATAAATGTAATTAATTCGTCCTGAGTTTTTAACGTGAAAGTTGAAAATTCAACTTTTATAGTATAAACTACCTCGTGACCGGGACTTCTTATGCCTTCGATGTTTCTCGGAAAGTAATTGACGACATATTTGCTAGATTAAATATTGATTGTTTCTTTCTAATTTTAATTTTATCTTTACTACTTAGGCTTTATTGAAATTTATCATGAAGATGTGTAGCTTAGATTATTCTTCGACTTTTGCGCTATATTAATGTGAAAATTACATTTGAAATGGTACAGTGGTTAGCAAGTTAGGCGCGTTCGTATATTATAGATAGAGATACTGGTGATTTGTATAAAGTTTTTTTTACACTTTGACCAAAATTGAATATTAAATAGCATTTCTATTTAATATGTTAATACGTCAGAAAGAAAAAGTATATTCTCTGAGATTGTACCGAAGAAGTTTTTTTTTTTATATTTCAGGGGGCAAACGAACAGGTGGGTCACCTGATGGTAAGTGATCACCACCGTCCATAGACACTAGCGACACCAGGGGAGTCGCAAGTGCGTTGCCGGCCTGTTAAATATGTGGGCCTCCGGCGCTCTCACTGACCGAACGAAACGCAACAGTGCGGGCGCACTGTTACTTCACGTCGACTCGCGTCTGTGTGTCGGGTGGTAGTACCCCGCGCGTCGGGCGAGCCGACACATTCATGCTGAAACCAGTAATAGCTTCAGCGTAGCTCTACCACCTAGAGAAGTACAGGATTACAGGTTTCATGTAATTTATGATTTATACCATATATACCTATATGGTATGATGACGTACTAAAGAAGTAACTGCATATTTATGACCTTGTACAATTATATTTGAATCGCTTCAAGGAAGTAAATGTGTTGATGCTACTGAGGTAACATAGTCAATTTCGCCGTCGATAGATGTATCTTCTGATACTGTAATTGTCCTGAGCTATCTAATAATCTTGGATGCAAGGTAGAAATCTCTAGAGCATTAATTTTAATGTAAAACCTGAGCAAGGTTCCTTTGTGGCAAAGCAATGATGGATGAGATTGACATGAAAAGCTACAACTCAGTCCTCAGGAGTACCAACCAACTATTAACTGTCCTCAGTTAGCGCTCTGGTTTTTCAGAAGAGTTTATAAGACTGTTCCAGCTGGCTTCGATTGAGAGTCTATCGCCAGTCATACTAGAGAGAAATATGCCTTTATACAGTTCTTTAAATTATCACTTAACCGTCATGGGAAACCGTTGTTAAATATTAAACTATGAACTCATTAAAACAAAATATCTACCAAGTGTAAATATAAAATCATGTTTAAAATGAAGTAACTTTTTCTTTGTGACGAACTGGCGAAGAGTTTTATTCGAATTGACGTATTCTTAACCATATGCGGAACGTAACTTGAGATTGATATGGGCTCCGTAGAGTACGAGTTTTCGAGGTTACAACGCCTTTACCCCAAAAGGCTTTAATTATTGTTAAGTCGTTGCTTTTTCTTCGGAAAAATTTGTTAGGAATTTATTTATAACGGAAATCGACGATAACATTAGAATTATTACATTTATTTTTAGAAAAATACATTCTATTAGTTACTAAAGTTTTAAAAAGTATTTGTTACTTTCAATTTTTTAATACTTTTTTCCTCTGTATATAAAATATATTGTTCTGATAATAAACAAAGCAGATAAATGCGCAGATATCAGCTAGTTTTAAATATAATTGAGTATTTTATGTATACTTATATAAGTATACGTAAGGTAGGCTTTATACATTTCTGTGGTCTACACCAGCGGTTCTTAACCGCCGTGTCGCGCCTCGAGAATATGTCAAGTATATCGCAAAATATACAATTTCTCACTTTGACCCCCCTAAGTACTATCACAAATTTTGCATGTACCTAAGTGTGTTGCGAATTTATGTTATTGTGCCGCTGAATAAAAAACGTTGAGAACTGCTGGTCTAAACAACTATGCGATTTCTAAAACCTAATGATGACTCTCACTAACTACATAACACTATTCAGTGTCCATTTTTCACTCCCAGTTTTAACTTACCACGATTGGTGAACGGGCATCACACCGCGTGTTTTTTCTGAAAACCATGGCCCATTTTAGAGGGGTGATGGTCATTTGAATTTATGTTTCGATTCCCCATTAGAGTCGAAGTAAAAGCCTTAGAATTAGTTGAAGCCGGTCAAATAAAGAATATTCATCAGATTTGAAGTTTAATATACGAAGCCTGGTATTGTGCAATATCCCCGGATTCAATATTAAATAAGAAGCATATACCTCAGAAATTACGATTTATGTTACGTATATATATTTGTTGTCATATTAAACTAACCTAATAATTCATATTATAAGAATATTATTGAAAATTTGTAGCTTATCCCATCCGAAATGGCGTATATGTCACGTATACAAAATTATATAAAAATCGGTCAAATCACATTTGATTTAAATGAAAACCTACAAACAAATAGACACACTGATAAAACAATTGTAATATTATACAATTAAGAAATAAGTATGTGTACAGACATAACTAGAGGTTCATTAATGTCGATAAAGGAAAACTTTACGTTTAAATTTTATGTTTACTTTTAAAAGTGTTTGTTTTACTTTTAGCGATTTAGTATAAAAACCTCAAGTACCTACTTGTATTGTATACACTAATTTTTGCCGATTATGTACAAAATTTAAATTTGCAAGACACAGACCATGTTTACGACAAAATGTCGTCACAATTATTGTCCAGTTTACACGTGTGCTGAAACTAAATGATCTGCTGAATGGACAAGGTGAACGACCGACACGCCCCGCAGTTCTGAATTATTGAAAAATATATGTGAGATGGGGGAGTGTGCGTGCGTGCGTGCGCGGCTGCGTGTGCGTGCGTGCGAGTGCGTGTGCGTACGCATGCGCGTGTGTGTAAATAGTATTTTTTTATCAAACTACAGAAAAATTACATACCCTTGTAATAATTTTGTTTTTGCAAAAGTGCTTTTTGTATATATGACAGTGTAAATATTATATTCCTTGTTACAATAATTCAATCGGGAATTATTTTTCCACATATCCGCTCTCACGACTCTGCATAGGATTTTTTGCAGGATTTATTTTTGATTCGATTTACATATATATTATGTTATAAATTAATCATTATATCATATAGTTTTTATATATTTTAATTAATCATATCATTATTTTCCGCGCATGTGAATTCACCAAACTTACTTAAGAATAATATATTTTCTTAACATGGTTTTTTTACTTTAGCGGAAGTGGTAGTGTGATTACCACTATGCTAATATCAGAAGGTTGAACGGAGGAAATGAAAAGACCTGACTCCAATTGTACAGACTAGTAATCGCTTTGGCAGCTGGATTACGAATCTCCCTTTATTGAGCTGAGCAGGTTATATTTAAAGGAAACCAAAACAGAACACGTGCAAGAATTACAGACATAAATATGCAAAGAATACTGAAGTCATAAAACTAAAAACTAAGAATTAACAATAAAATCTGGGTAATAAAATAATGTAAACAATAACTTGGGATTATAACATTTCGCCGCATTGTCTGTAGAGTTTGTCGGTCAGATTATAATTGCACTCAGGTAGCATGTGGTTGCCACCTGGGCGGCAAGTCTTAATTAGACGCGTTGTTAAGCCAACTAATTTCAGACTTTGTAGTGCCGCTGGTTTTTCGCCTGCTTTGTTGTAGTACACACATACCACGTTTGATGTAGGTATGTGTGTCGCTACATTACCATTTATAAAACTATTATTGACAAATATTATACATAATCAATTAGAGAAATACAATGTTTACTCCTATATACGATTTCATAAAAATCATTCAAGCATTCTTGTATTACTTCCGTCCATACATCGCGACAGACGTTAACAAAAAAATTAACACCATATTAGTGATCAAAGGCCTTCATAATGTATAATTATCCAAAAATATGTAAACACAATATATAAATTCACTGATCTGTTACCACTTACCAAGCATAATAATGATATAAGACACGGGTATATTCAAGGAGGTGTTATTTGGAATTTGTAAAAATATATACAATTTAGGCACCACATAATTCTCTTCATTTGAGCGTCTTTCATCATCTTTTTACTCTTATCTCGCATAAGTAGGGTCGGCACAACATGTTTTGCTCTTCCGCTCTCCCCTGTCAGATGTCATCTCAGTATTCACCCCCTTTTATAAACATATTCTTCACAAAATCATTCCTTCGGTCTCTCTCTACTCCTAAATCCGTTGACCCTCATAATTAAAGCTGTTAAGATTACGTGAACTTGCCAACTTCAACTTCTCTCTCACTTGTGCTGTTCTCAAACATCTGATATACTCATTCCTACTATTATCCGTTCTAGTTACAACGGACATCCATTGTAACATCGCATCTCTGTCACATATAATCTTCCTTCATCAGTCTCTTTCGTAGCCCACCACTCAGAACCATACAAGCACGATATCTTATAATAGTTTTATATAACCTACCTACCTACCTATAGGCCTATAGGTATATATAATATATACCTATTTTCTAAGTGGTAGAGCTACGCTGAAACTATTACTGGTTTCAGCATGAATGGGTCGGCTCGTCCGGGGTAGTACCACCCTCTCACAGAAAGCCCACGTGAAGTAACAGTGCTTGCACTTTTGCGTTTCGTTCGGCCAGTGAGAGCGCCGGAGGCCCACATATATTAAAAGGCCGGCAACGCACTTGCGACCCCCCTGGTGTTGCTAGTGTCTATGGACGGCGGTGAACACTTACCATCAGGTGACCCACCTGTTCGTTTGCCCCTATAATATATATATAAAAAAAACTTTCCCTTGACTTGAAGGGAATAAAAGAAAAAAAAAATCCCAAATTCCCAAAATCCCACCCAAGTTACAAAATATAATATTAAATTAAATTACTTAAAAACAAAGTCGCTACAAACATAACACATTCCTATAAAAATCTCCCATATTTACTCTCGTAACGACATCGCTGCATTCTTTATGTAGTTATATTACAGATAACTAAATCTTCTTTTGGTTATTATCTAAAGTCTTCGAGTGTGATGAACCGCGAATTGGGAGTTTTTTACATGTTCACGTTATGTAGTGGATGATATTTTTTATTAATAACCTTGTTTGAGTGAATGTATGTTACTAGCATAAAGAGGGAAGATTATTTTTTATCTGTAATCGAAAAGCTCAAAAAATACTCAACCGATTTTAAAAATTCTGTTACCTATAGAAAGCTACATTATCATCAAATAACATCGGCAGTATTTGATTTTCAAAATCTAAATTAATGCGAGCGCAGCTGCGAGAAAATCTAGTATTCTGTAATGTTAATAGTAATTTTCGAAATATAGTTTGGTTGGTTATTGTGCACAAGTAAAATCTATAATATAAAAATGAATCGCTGAATGTGTTGCTAAGCGCAAATCTCGAGAACAGCTGAACCGATTTCGCTAATTCTTTTTTTAGAATATTCCTTGAAGTACGAGGATGGTTCTTACAGAGAGAAAAATTTTAAAAATTCCCTAAAAAAGTCTAAAAATAACACTTTTCTATACTCCCATACAAGCGATTCGTAATAATACTTAAAAATCAATTTGAACTTTAATACCATAGCATAAAGTTGAAGTGTTAGTGGAGGTGTTCCGGGAAGGCAAAACAGTTGAGTGACGTTAGTATTGTATAAATATTAATGTCAATATTTATACGATGGTAACATTTAACATTATATAGCAGAAAAAGTGTTAAAAAAATTAAAGAATCGACTGTTAGGCGGTACGAAGTTCGCCGGGTTAGCTAGTAATAATATGAATTCTAAGATATCGCAAAAACTATCTGGAAAGTTCTAGCACGGACGCCGCCACGTTCGTGATGATTGGACTCTTAAATAAAAAAATATATGAGAAGTACTGGTGGGTTGAAAATTTGGGATCGTATACTTTCTGTGTTGAACGAAAAAATAGCAAGGTCGGATAATTTTAAGAACCTTCTAGATCTCAACAACAGCACCATCTACTGACACTTCAATTATAATTAAAAACCATACATATGGTTCCATAAATACAGAAAAATGATCGTTAAAAGCTTAAAATTACGAACACCCCCGCACACCGGACTTTTATATACATAAAGGTATATTGACAAGCAAAAATAACTACTCGAATCGGAATTAATCGGTCGTCATGTTTCAAAGATTTATAGTGTTGTACAAAAATGATAGAATAAAAACAATAAAAAAAAAAACCAATTATGATTCGAACAAGTGATACAATCCAAACATATCGAATGGACTTTTGTACGGTTGGGGAAAAAAACACCGTAGAATACCTGTTGTCTAGCACGGGCCTTCATTCGGTACATGGATCCTTCGGTCGTCGACCTCAGCCAAGACGCGGTCCTGTCAGAACGGATTCAGTCATTTTTTTTCCGCTTATCTTAACCATACCGACGCTTTGTTGTGTAATTACTTACGAAATTATTATCCCCGAACTCCGAGCTCACGTTGTTTTGACACCGCCACTATCGACAGGTAAAGATGGATACGGGCTAGTTTTCTACGTGCTCATTCATATATTGCAAAGTCTAAATCTCATTTCATTGAGCCAACGAACAAGTATGTACTCCATTAAATACTAAATAATCATTACAGTCTCTCAAAAGCAAATAGAACTGCGACTAAGACATACAATAATAATACAATTCTTTGACAATTTATTTGGAAAACTTGTCAACCTTACTCGTAACCATAAAACATATTTTGCTTCTAGAAATATATTTCTACACAATAGTATGAAGGCCAGTTCGTCTTCCACCGTAATCTCATAAACAATTAGGACTTTTTCTAAGTCCATCTGGCTAACTACCACCTCCAAGTTGAAAATCTGTCACCAAGCACCTGTTGGTGTGTTCCGGCAGCTGCATTTGAGAGCCAGTTTCCTTCTAGGTTAAGCGTGACTTACCATCATAGACCACATCATCATTTAATATCAGATGAGATTGTGGTCAAAACGTTTACCTATAAAGTATAAAAAAAAAACAAATTTGATACCATATTTGCATTTTTCGAGCTATCAGACGGTACTAAAGATAAAGATGTAGTAGAAAGGACGATATCAATACGGAATGCAAATGAGATTCTATGGAGACGAAAAATTTTCTTCTCTAAACAAGGTGATCCGATGACAAAATATATTAGAAGAAAGTCACCAAAGAAAATTTACTCTTCCACTACGCTATAAAGGAGTTTGCATTGGTTCATACCAATATATATAGCAAAGACATTGTTTTTTAATTTTAATGCGCTAATCTTTGGAACTACCAGTCCGATTTGAAAACGTCACTCTGTGTATTATATTTATTGAGAAAGATTACAAGCTATTTAACATCATGCCTACTTACCAGAGAAGTAATTACCTTAGAAATTGTAGGTTACTAAGTAATTTAAGGGACAACAAAGCATAGTAAGAGTAAGCACCCGAATTAGACGACGCGGCGCGTGGAATCTGCGCGGGGGCCGAAAACGGTTTGACCACCCGACGAGAATCGAGCATTATTGAGAAGGAACGAACTGTGAATACCTTACCTATATCAGCAACATGCAGCCAAGCCACGTAAGTAGGCGGCATCTTACGCAACAGCCGTTCTTCGTACAGGATTTGTTAAAATTTACCAATCTTCGTTGACAGTAATCGAGTTTTAAATATTAAATGCAAATAATACCGCGGGGCACAATTAGTAAACTATGCCCATAAAAATCTTGAAAGGGTTAGGGCATGTCGAATTCCTCGCCCCCGACGGTCATGTCACGGTTCAAGGAGTAAACTGAACGCGGACTGTGCCTCGGCCCGAGTGATCTTGCACTGATTTAACGCGGCCTGATTGAGACGTTCCGCACCACAACGAGCCATTGTTAACGCAACGATTGTGGTCAGCTTGTTGTTTGTCTATCGTGATAGGATCTAAGCGTGAAATACGGTTTTTTTAGTTCCTACATGACGTTATAAATCAACTTACAAATATTAGAATTGTTCATTGTGTATTAATTGATAATTGAATGTTGTAATTATTTACATCACAATCGCTAGGTTCTAGTTTGTTGCGTTTCGGTTTTATATATATACAGCCGAGAGACCTAAAGTATCGACGATTGACGGCGGAATGCTGGTAACAGAGCAGTCACTTTAAGCACAGCGCACTAAAAGGAGAAAATAAAAGAAAATACTGGTGCTGGCCGACTACCGCGTTTTCAACGATAGAATGAATGAATCACTACTCGAACACATGATTTATCGTCGTGTACAACTATTGACGCGCGGATTGAGACAATGCATCAATAGTGATGCGGTGAATCGATAAGCGTTCCGTTGAGTAATTTAGCCGGGTCAGTCAATGACAGAGCGGGCTAAGCCGCGGCCGGTCGTACCGGTTCGGACGCATAACACCGACAAGGGTTGCCAATTTGAATAGCCTATTATTATTCATTTAATTATCAGTGTACAAGTTACCAGCTAATTAACTTTGACAGAGCTTAACCAGAGTATCAACCAAGTATATCTTAATAATAAATATATCTTATTTCCGTTTAATTTTAAAATATATATACCTTTTAAAAGATTACACGCAACCGCCGTTAAAGATACTGTTCAATAACAATCTAAAATAATTCCGTAAATTTGTCAAACGATGATGGTAGCCCTTAAATAGCTTAGGCCTCTAGATTTCCGTAAACATAGGTAGCCTGGTTGATAAATGCTCGCGATTGATTGAGACTTCAATACCATAGTAATTATTGCAACGTTATCGAGTTACTTGATCGAGAACTAATTAATGCCAAAAACTATATGGTTATCTGCGGCTCCTGCTATCTTTATTGCCTCTTAGACATATATAACTGTTATCGTTTATGTAAATCAGCGTATATTTTATCGGAAGCTTTTAAATTACAAATAGGTTTAGATATTTAATTTTGTTGGAGAATGTAATTCAGTAGTTTAATTTCTTTTATGATACACAACAAAGTGACGGCTCTATACCCTGATGATAAGCATAAGATAATCCGAAACAGATCCGATCACTGAGAGATAAGGTAACCAATAGTTAATCACCATAGTCATGCCGGTCTGTACTCTTCACGTCACGCTAGTAAGACTTGCTGTTATAAAGACTTATTAGTTCATCACAATATGTCTGTTACCTTAAAATTAGAGCTCCGAAATCGAGCGCGTATAATTATGTTATGACAGGCAGAGGGAGAAAAGGATAGGTTTTAACCTGTAGACTTTTCATAGTCAGAATATCTGGCTTTTAATTTTCAGTAAGATAGTGTTTCTCACGCAATAAATGAAAAACATTGTCGCAATAACCTTCAGCACTGTGATTTCAATTTTGCATGTATAGCTATATAAGTCCGTTTGTAAATCTAGCTATTTTCCTCTCCTCGTTTACTTATTTCATAAATATCATCTATAAAACTAGATATTAGAACGTTAACACCGACTGCAATAGTTTATTAACCGATACAAGTTAGATGAGAACCTTTATCGATCTGCGTCGAATTCATTACGATCTAATACTGCAACAATACGTTACGGCTGTAAATTTAATTATAGTCTAGGTTAATCAACTGTTCATTTCACAGGTATGAAATATTAAACTGAACGATGCAATGGAGTTTCATTAAGACATAATCGACGATTCGTTATACTGGAATACTTAGTTATAGGTTCTATTTAGTTTTATTAGAGGATTAGCTGGTTTTTACAATTCCGTGTTTGAAAAAATGGTATTATTAACGTATGAGAAATTGTATTTGGATCAATAGGCTGTGTTTTTGATTGTTTTAATTGTCACTAGCTGACCCGGATAACTTTGTTCCGCCTTAGAAGCAATAAATAAGCAGATTTTGGATTTTATTAAGTTCAATTTTTTGTTCTTCACTGGCAATTTCTTCTTCTTCTTCAGTCCTTTCATTCGCAATGTTTCGTATCTTTCTTACATTACGGCTTAGTCGTGGCATTGTTAATAACGATTCAAAGAAAATACAAATGACTGATTATTGATTTCTGATATAATTTATTATTATCAAATTTTCACCCATACTTAACCATAGACAAAATTACATTTAGCTGTCATTTGCGTTTTGTTATTCCATGTCAGATGCGTTTTTGTTGTACCACGTTTTATAGTGACTTATATTCTCTTTGACATTTTATGTCACGTCACACAGGAACGCGGTCAAACGGGATAAAAGTAACCTATGTCCATCTCCTGGTTCTAAGCTACCTCACCACCAATTTTCAGCCAAATCGGTACACCGGTTCTTGAGTTATAAATAGTGTAACTAACACGACTTTCTTTTATATGTATAGATTTCCTGTAAAAATTTATCATGACAGCTTATTGATCATATTGCAAGAATAATGCAAAATACAACGATAAAAGGTTAATCGCGTATAAATAACGCTAATAAATGTCAATAGTGAATCACAAATAGATTCGAACAGTTCACACAAAAGCGAACACGTGACGCGATAATCAATGGTTCATTGTTCGCTGCGTATTTGCACGCCGCGGCCGGGCGCGGGCGCGAGCGAGATACCCGACCGGCCGAGATTGATTCACTCGTTCCGATGATTGATCGATACGTGTTGTTACAACACTAGTTTATGAATCGATATAATACGTGCCGCTCGAGAAAGTGTTTTCGCCTTTCGGTACTCGGGTTTTGAAACGAGTTCGTGATCATATCGGAACTTTTTTGTGTGTACGATTTTATTTAAGAGTCGAAACAATATTGATTGAAGTAGGTTTTTTTAATGCATAAGATATACTTAAACAAGTCCGCTAATTAAGTACTGCACGAGAGTAAATCGATAAAAGAATTGTGCACTCTCTTCTATAAAGTAATCTCGTAGGAAGTTTGGTTTCGTTGCTTTACTAAATCATGGTTATTATTGGTGCAAAGTATTAGTTAAACGTTGTTAAACCGATTACTATTATTGCTTTACGCTTGTGAAATACGTAACTATGGGGCGGAACTGTAATGGAAGTAAGTTGTAACGGGTATCATTTTAGACATCGTTTTAGAAAATAATCTTAGAAATAATAATTAAACTAGGTTTATAGATCATGAAGAGGTACTTTCAAGTGGTATAATATCCCAAGATCTTGTATAGCGTAGATGTTTCGGCTTTGGATAGAGATTGCAGAGCTTACACCCAAAAAAAAATCGCAAAAATCATATCAACATAATAAATTGATCAATTAGAATCTTATTAAATTCCCCACTCTTTTATTTGTACGTATATAATTTCCGGAAGAAACCTGATACGAGTAACCAGTTCTTTTTTTACCGAACCCGACGATTTTATTGCACGGCTTCATTGAAAACGCCCGATAATGTCAAGTAGGTTTAATATATTTCAACATTTCTGCATATTTGAATTCGATTACATGAAAATTATGCGTACTATAACTAACTAACTTTTGGAGCAAACATTCTGGAACATTCCATTCCGGGTCATATTGGAATTATAGAATTATCGAATTCTGCAAGTCAAGAGTCACTTCAAACTTAAATTTTTTATAATTAATAGTTTTATTATAATATTATTATTGTTATAACAAACATTATTATAACAGTGTTTATTACATTCATAATATATTTTTTGTACAGAGAAAAGAAAAATTAATAATATATCTACTTTGTTAGCAAACTTTCTTTGTAAATAATGTTACCCATTTACATTTCCTCCCTTGTGTATGCGCACCAAACCGTCCGCCCCATTTCACACATCGCTGAAAGCATAGCGTTTATAAAAATCGTAGTTTCTCGAAATTTTAATCACCTCATGTTATACGAATATCTCCTCAAATTTTTGTTTCGATAAGAAATCAAAGAAAGAAAAAAAATGTAAATCTATCCAATAGTTTTTGCGTGATGCCCATTCAACAACAGTCCCTATTATTTCGTTTGTATAGGATAAGGATTTATTAATGAAAAAATAATACTGTAGTAATATATATCGCAAAAGCAGCGCCGACTAATTCACTTTCTCGCTAAGCTTCCAAGCCGTCGGGATCCAGTTCACGTAAACCAATGCAAAATTATAGATCACTTTGAGATCCCGCTCGAAATACAGACTGTGCGACCTTTGCCAACGGGGTCGGCACTTCCGCGGGCCTCTCGCTCGCCGATATATAGCACATCATTGATTGCGAATCAATTTATGGTATAAACATTTGTTCAGTATAACAACAGCCCTTTTTGAACACAGCACAAGTTAAGATTAACTTTTAAATAGTACCACGAATTAATAATCGGTTTCGAGATTATTACAACATACCTAATTATTACGCGAGACAAATTATACCCATAAATCTCAACGTGTTGAACAATTGAGAGTCGAGTAACGGACAATAATTGTCTTAACTTCAAAGAGTCATATGCACATACATGACAAGAGAGGACGTATTTTGAAATAGAAAACAATATCGGACTAATTCATTTTGAATCATAATAACCGGATATAGCATTAAAACAGCGTTTTTTTTATTCATTTGTTATTTTATTAGAGACTAGCTGTTGCCCGCAGATCCACATGCGTTTTTTTTTTATAATTGCGAATAACTTCTTATAAGATCAGCTATCTGTCAGTGAAAGTTCCGTGAAAAATGGTTCAAACGTTTTGGAGATAGTACTGCAAACAAAGCCATGGGTAAAAGCTAGTACTTAATAAAAAAGCTTTAATAACTTTTTATAACGTTAGCTATCTGTCAGTAAAAGTCCTATGAAAATAGGTCCAATCGTTTTGGAGATAGTACTACAGACGAAGCCATGAATTACAGCAAGTCTAAAATAAAATAGCCTATGACACCGCTGTAATTTTAATTATCCGTCAGGAAAATTTCTGTCAAAATCGGTCCAGCCTTTCCGGAGATTACCCGGAACATACAGACAGACAGACAGATAAAAATTTTAAAAATTGTATTTGATGTTATCAGTATCGTGTACACGTTCATATCCAATCAGTAAAAAGTCGTTATTTTGATATTACAAACAGACACTTCATTTATATTATATGTATAGATAGATATCTATGGATTTATTTCATAATATTATGCACAACAATATTTATTCTATAGAAAACTAAACTGACATTTCAGTATATCTATCACGTTTACTCTTTACTAAAATTGAATTAGTGTGAGAGAATAGCTGCCAATTATTGCATAACCTACATGCACTTCGGATAAGCTATTCGTATTTAACAGAGCTTAATTTTGAGCTGCACGGAGATTATTATATGAGAGAGAAATAGTTTTTTAGTGAAAAAGTAGGAAGTCACAAGTATCCACGTTTATAAATAAATGTTAAAATAATAAATAAATGTTAACAGCTTTGTGCACATTGTTGCTTCATTCAAGATCACAGCCTGGTTGGAACTGAATCGGGTCGTAGGCAACAGACGTCGCGCGGCGAGCCACGCGGGTCGACGAACCAGAGCGTGCCTGTACCGCCTGTTGCCAAATCTAAACAGCGCCGTGATAACACGCGTATTATCACTGGTTCACTTCCTGCGATTGTGTTAATTCTCCTTGATCTTCTAATATGTTTTTTTTTAATTTATACAAACTTGGGTTAATTATATCTGATAATTTGATATAGGACTGATTTTAACGCTATGAAGCTAGTAAATTTTCGTTAGCCTGTTGTAAAATCCATTCGTTAAATTATTCCAATCTAAAAATGCTTTTACTGAAGTAGGCTTTCTTTTTTTTTGTTATAAGAGTCAGTTTAACAACGAGGTAATTACGAGAAAGAGATTGGTGTTGTATGCTTTGCTTATTTTTGATGGCATGGTACAGTCTGGGTTTTGAATCGTGATTACGTCATCAATGTTTGTTTTTATTGTTCGAATTTTTAAAAAGTTTGTAGAAACGCGAGAGATATTGTAAAAAATATACCAATTCTTTCGTATGTACAGGAAGATGCAGAGGGGATTTGAGCTTTGCTTATTTTTGCTGACTGCGTAGAGCACAAATAAGCAATATTCTGCTTACGCTAAAATTACGCTTATCTCATATATGTATGCCAACATCATTTTTTATATATTGGTGTTTGTCCAGTAATAAGAAATTTTACAGTATTCTTTTTTACTTTTGAATATTATTGAGTTTCTCTTCTCGTAGAGAATTCATCATTGCATTTTTTTTAATTCTATAATTTCACCTACAAGCGTGTACACATACGTTATTATGCGTTTATTTTCGGTATATTGAAGTACATAATATACATTACATATAACTTCTTCAATGATAATATTTAGCTACTCGGAGTGACCGTTTGGCGACAGACATATGTATTTGACATTCAGTATAAACGCAAACAGTTAATATTTAACCTAATGTATACTTAATATATATTATATATACATTTTATCTTTGTACAATCATTTTCTATGTGAACTTTAACTAGGTATACCAAATATCACAGATCTCTGCGCGCGTAATGTGCTTAAAAAGGAGTACAACATTAATTCTTCACGTATTGATAATGTAATAATTGGATAGTACCACGTACGAGATAGCAAGCGGCTGTTACTAACATAATAAGTGTGTCTTTCTAAGAGAGTGACTATTATTTAAAATGTAAATCATTAAATAGAACTTGTCAAGTAAAACGTGCCTCGAATACAAGTTCTTGTTAAATACCGAATGATGTCATACCATATTTGAGGCCCAGCCACGTTCTGTGGTACGGCTGGTAGCGGCTGGTCGTGGGCGGTCTCGGTCTGCGGTGAGGCGCGCACGCCGCCGAGCAGCAGAGCAGGTAATATCGCTTGTCGCGGATCTTCTCTGCGGCTTTGAGACGTTCCCGGGCGAGCCGGCCGGCGCAACGGCGCGGTCCAGCGGCGGTCGTCACCGTCGCGGCGACGGTCACCGCCGCCAGCAACAACCACCAGCGCATCGCACCGCGTACCGCTCATCTGGTATCCATTTACCGAACGGTTTGTCCGTGCTTTCTTTAATTTCGCATTTAATTGCAAATGTGTTTTTCTATTTTTCTTGTTCGTTTATTAAATATTTATTTTCTCATGTCCACATACTTTGAACTTGACTCTGATTAATTGCAAATATAATACTTGAAAAGTTTTATGTTTGATTATTATTAGGTCAAATAAGAAAATTAGCGACAGAAACTATTAATAATGTTTTGTTTTCAAAAACTCACTAACACGTAATGAATTCACTTCTATATAACACACAAATCACACACTTAACTTATTATTTATATTTCTAAAAGAAAAAAATTCGTTACCTAAACATAATTAAGAGAATTCGCAAAAACTTTCAACCATCCAATAAAAGAATATATATATATATATTTTTACTTTTAACGTACATTAAAATAAAGTTACATCATTTTTAAAATATATTTGCATAAAAAAAAATCGTATCCAATAGACATAAATCGGTCTAGAAATATTAGGTTAAGCACGACACGTACAACCACATCGGGATTTAAGACTCGACTGACTCGAGTAACTCGCGAACGAACGGAAGCGATGCAAGCGATGCTTTACCGAGGAGAGCTTTACTAGTTCACTACCATAATCAATCTTTAGAACAAAACTCCTTCGCGAGTTAATTAGTAAACATTATAGAGTCGGGTGTAGTAACTCTGGAAAAGGATACGTCGTGGCGTGATATCATTCCAAACATAGATCCAAATTCGGTTCATGTATCCGATCAAATGTATCACTAAATTTCAAAACAGTGTACTACATTTTTTTTTTTTCAAAATGATGTTACGATTACATTTGCCTCTGTCAATGCTTTATTCTCATCAATTATCAAGTAATCAGATTTAAATTCTTAGCATTTCTTATGATGTTGGTTAGGCCGTTAGGTACATTCATACATTCTTGATATGTATATATAATTTTACAAATAACATGAGCCTGTAAGAAATCCGTTGTAGGACCGTAAAACTTTTACCTGATGGAAGATATCGAAAAAATCACCACGCGAGCCCACGACATATCGGTGATTTGAAACTCCGTCAAATCCACAGTTCTATATTTTCCCACATACAATGGTACTAGAAGATTATTTCTCCCGAATATTATCCATCACAGTCGATAGTGTTACCAATATAAATTAGTAAATATAAGCGACTTCACAAAAAAAAAATCGTCGACATATGCAAGGTATTCGAACCTGCGAACATCGAATTGACATTCCAGCCGTGAAACGACTCGACCACCTCAGCTTTCGAATTTCACACATGACAATTTAATTGCAAACTAGACATAAATTGCATTATTTTAACAGGTAGACAGGTGAGATAATAACAATTATTGATATTTTATACGCAAATCCAGAACTAACAATTATACTCATACTATACATCTATGTCATACGAGCATATACACGCACACTCACTTACCTTCACACACGTACACTCATTATAATTATACATACACACACTTTCTTACACATTTATGTAGTTTTTAATTAATTAATATATAGATTTTTGTTTCTTTTTTTTCACTAACGTAAATTTCAAGTTAAAATGAGTCACCATAAGCTAAATCAACTATATATTAGGCTTCCATGATACAGACACTGCCTAGTTTGGGGCCATTGTTAAGGCTAACATTTTGTAAAGTTTTCCAGAAATAAAGATATTTGTATTTGTATATACTTATAAATCAGTCGTGTACGTGGAACCCGTGACGTCACGGTTCCAATAATAAATCTACATCACTACGTTTGACAATTTTTTTGTGTAATTTTTCAAGTAAACATTTGACAAAGTTAAATAATATAGGAAACAATTGTATGTATTGAACATAAGAAAACTACATCAACAGTGAATACAAATGTTGAGTAGATTGTATTTTTTTTTTCGAAAGAGTTAATCTAAATAAAAAACATTGATATAACTCCACCATACTTGTGTCCCGAGGTACCCAACTCTAATGTAATCGTTACTAATGTTTACGGCCAATCTGTTAGCGGAGTTTATCAGTGTTGCCAACTATCCATCATCACACGTCGAATTTTATCAGAATAGGTGTAGGAACAGTAAATGTTATTATATTCATTCTTAAATTTCATGTATATTGTTTAGAATTCGAATCTTATAATGAAAACATCGCGATGGAGCATTCTGTGGTATTTTACTGTGGAGGACAGCAGCTTTTTATTACAAAAACGGACAGTTCGAGCAATATGCAGTATGAGACCTCGCGAATCATTAAAGACTAAGTTTCAAGAATTCGATATCTTAACTCTACCTTCACAATACATTCTTGATAATTTAATGTATGTTCGTAAAAACATTGAAAAACTTGAATTCTTAAAAGACTGGCAGGATCTAAATAATAAAAATGGTGACAAACTGGTGGTCCCATTTTCCGACTCAGTAAAACCAGTAGGTTTTATAACGAAGGCTCAAAGCATATTACCAATTTGATGGACTATAAGTTTAAGCCCCATGTCAAGCAGGTTTTGGTGTCAAAGGGCTATTATAGCGTCGATGAATATGTGAACGATGGTGATTTCAGAAATTGACTCGTCTCTGTGCATCCACTAAAATCGATCGTAACGTATAATATATTTTAAATATATAAGTGTATGTTAAAAAGATAAACCCGATCGTGTTTCTTGTAGGTTCTTTTCGATTGCCGAGGTGTTTCCCGAAACGGCGGTAGTTTTGACGTTCATAAGCGCCTTCTTACGGCTTAAATTGAATAAATTATTTTTGATTTTGATTCTGACACTCTTTTGGCTAGCTAATGAAAATCTGTCATCAAGTAATTTTTTCGAGAGTTTCGTGATAGTTACTCTTAACAAGAAACCAGCCGCTAGTTCGTTCTGATAAACAACAATAAAATGTAGTGTTACTACGTGGAGTTAACGTAACTCCTAGCAATGACAGAAATTCATTGGTTTCCTGTAAACACGTTCACAATATTTACACATTTATAATAGGACAAAGAGTATAAATAAAGAATACTTAAATTATTAAAATAATCCTGTATGTGCCATCTGGTAATCGTTTTTGGCAAAATAAGCGCCTGTATTCGCCCCGCTGACTACGCTTACAGTAGGGTCACCAACGTTTTTTGAAAAAAATGACGCATCTAATCCTTTGATCTAGAAATAAACATTTGCAAGAGAAAAAGTTCAACATGTTCAGGTTTTTTTTTTTGTTTTAATATATTTTTTGTACTTTTGGGACACTTTAACAACTCGATTGTTTTTGAAAGTTTCATAACTCTTTCAATGTCACAGTACAAGTTTAAATTAGTAATTCCCTTTTTTATTAAATATACCTGAAAAGAGTAAAAACAGACGTAGCGGGCATAGCGAGTAAGAAAGAAATATTTTTTAAAGATTTCAAATAAAGGATTTTGCGTGTAGTTTATTTTTATGTAAAAGTATAAAGTATATTTATCAGAAATAAAGTAGGATACGCTGTTATAAAGTATAGTTGGCAACTTTATCTGACCGGTCCATCGTTTGTTCACGATAAGCATTTGCATTTCGCTTCCGTTATTTAGCGAGTCTAGAGTTCTACTTAGGTCTAGATAAATAAGCTTACATTTAACTTAGGATATATTTATTTCTACTATTGTTATTACGATTAATTTATTGACTTTAACCAATGAGTTGCGCGTCTTTTTCGACTCACCTACGCCACAGGCGTTGTCCCTACCAACTAGAAGTTTGCCTTAGTCCACCCGGTCCCCAAAAGAGGCGACTATCCTGATTCATCGAACTATCGGTCCATTGCTATTACCTCCCTGCTTTCTAAGATAATGGAATCCTGCATCAACCACCAGCTAATGAAGTATCTAGAAGAGAATCAGCTCATGAATGATCGCCAATGCGGTTTCCATCAAGGCTGCTCGGCTAGTAATCTTCTAGCCTTTCTGACTCATAGATGGGCGAAGGCAGTGCAAAAAAAGGGAAGACCCTGGCCGTTAGTTCAGATATCGTTAAGGCTTTTGATCGGGTCGAATGAAATTCCATCAGCGTCACCTCGATGGTTGGAAGTTGTCTACTGTGTGGTTCTCGCGGCGTTTTTTCCACGTACGTCGGTCCTCGGGACTGAACTTCCAATAGCAGCGTTTCCGGACCAATACAACCCACAAACCTTCAACAAACTAGCCTATTCCTTCCTCAAAGAACGGCAACGCATTTGTGATGCCCCTCGTGTCGGCGGTTCTTACTTACCATCAGGTAACCCGTCTGTTCGTTTGCATCCAATCACATTAAAAAAAAGATTGGAAAATGAGTCGAGTCAAATAAAAATGTTACAAAAAAGAATTTGTACTATTTATATATAATCCGGCAAATAAAGCGCGTGATGAAGTACTGTAAAGACCTCTAAATTATAGCGGTTTCGGAAAACGAGGTCCATTGTAGAACCTAATCCATTGTGTAGGAAGCGGGAGCGGCACGCGTTAGCTTTAGTTGTATTGAGTTAAACTAATTCACAGATCCGTGAATATGAGCACTGCGGAAGGGACAAGGTTGGGCCGCATAATGCGATCTCTTTGAATAACTGCTCATTGTGCTCTCGTTTGTATAGAATATGTTCTACATTCCAATTTACGTTTATATTCGTAAACCGACTAAATGCGTACGTAAAACTAAACTGAAATATACACGTCGGACAAGTATATAGAAACCATTTGAAACAATGTATGGAAACAACATTTCACACGACTTCCTTCGTGTTTATAAAGAAAATGATTGATTTAAGCCCTGAGTTGAATGTTGTTTTATTAAGAAAATTGTATGTTTCGATTCCCTATATATTTTCCGACATATTTTCATGAATTACAAATTTTAATTTAATCGGAAATATTATTGGGGAAATGTGAAGAAAAGCATCTTAGTATAAAGACGTTGTGGGATAACTGAGAAAAAACAGGTGATAGAGCTACGCTGAAACTATTACTGGTTTCAGAATGAATGGGTCGGCTCTCCTGGAGTAGTAACACCCTCTCACAGAAAACCGACGTGAAGTAACAGTGCTTGCACTGTTGCGTTTCGTTCGGTCAGTGAGAGCGCCGGAGGCCCACATATATTCAAATCAAATCAAATCAAAAATACTTTATTCAATTTAGGCCCTAAGAAGGCGCTTATGAACGTCAAAACTACCACCGGTTCGGAATACATCCCAGTCATCGAGAAGAACCGGCAAGAAACTCGATCGGGTTTATCTTTTTAACATATACTTATATAATTAAAATTCATTTTACATTACAATCGATTTTAGTGGATGCACAGAGAGGGGTCAATTCCAGACATCACCATCGTTCACATATTGATCCACTCTATAATAACCCTTTGACACCAAAACCCGCTTAACATGGCACTTAAACTTATAGTCTGGCAAATCAGTAATATGCTTTGGGACTTTGTTATAAAATCTAACACTATTACCTAAAAAACTGTTACTGGTTTTACTGAGTCTAAAACATGGAACGACCAGTTTGTCACAGTTTCTAGTTTTTAAATCATGCCTGTGTTTTACGAACTCCAGCTTATCAAAGTTTTTGCGAACATACATTAAGTTATCTAGAATGTATTGGGAAGGCAGAGTTAAGATACCGAACTCTTGAAACTTAGTCTTTAATGATTCGCGAGGTCCCATATTGTATATTGCTCGAACTGCTCGTTTTTGCAATAAGAATATGGTGTCTACCTCAGCTGCTGTCCCCCACAGCAAAATGCCATAGGACATTAAGCTATGGAAGTAAGCGAAGTAGACTAATCTTGCTGTGGCAATATCTGTAAGCTGGCGAATCTTACGTACCGCGAATGCAGCAGAACTTAATCTTACAGCCAATTTTTTTATATGAGGACCCCATTGTAATTTGGAATCAAGTGTGATACCCAAGAATACAGTATTATTAACTAATCCTACCAAATCCCCTTCGATCTTGATACTACTATTAACCTGTGGAACATTAGGTAAGGTAAATCTCATACAATTCGTTTTTTCTGTATTTAGCAACAGGTTATTTAACGCAAACCAATGACAAATTTCATTTAACTTATTATTCAGATGCCCAACTTCTGAATCTATCCTTTTTACTTTAAATATAAGTGAAGTATCGTCTGCAAAAAGCACCATGTCAGCACAGTCATTAACAATTAGCGGCAGATCATTTATATATATCAAGAACAAAAACGGCCCTAAAATAGAGCCCTGTGGGACGCCAATCCGCGCAAACGATCCCGCAGAGGTTACCCCATGTATGCTAACCTTTTGACAGCGATCTTTTAAATAAGAGACTAGAAGGCCGAGAGAAGATCCACAAACACCATAGTGTTTCAATTTAAGAATAAGCGTACTATGGTCAACGCAATCGAAGGCCTTAGACAAATCGCAGAACACACCAATTGCATCTCGCGAATCCTCCCAGGCCCCCAATATATGTCTTATCAGCGTTGCACCAGCGTCAGTAGTGGACCTCGTTTTCGTGAAACCAAACTGTCGACCATCCAGAAACTTATGCACATTGAAATAATTTACTAACTGTGAGAGCATAATCTTTTCAAAAATTTTGCTTAACGACGGAAGTACAGAAATAGGTCTATAATTTCCAAGATTACTTTTGCAGCCTGATTTGAACAAAGGAACCACTTTGCTTACTTTCATTAAATTAGGGAAAGTTCCTTTTGCTATACTTTGATTAAATATATTAGCCAAATGTGGCGAAATAGTGACAATTATGGACTGTACTACTATTACCGACATTCCCCATATGTCTTCGGTTTGTTTAAAATTTAATTGTTTAAAAGCCCTTACTATTTCACCTGCACTAATAGACGAGAAATTAAATGTCGAGTTTATAGGTGCACTCATATTTTTTAAAAGAGCTGCAGCACCCTGGGCTGATGATGTTATATTCTTAGTGACTTGTAAAGGTATATTAGTGAAATAATCTTGAAAAACAGTTACTACCTCTGAACTGTTTGAAATATGTACTCCGTCGACATTTAGATTAAGTGAATTATCATTTGTTTTATTATTTCCTAATTCTTTATTTATTATATGCCAGACAGTTTTGGTCTTATTTCTAGACTCAAGAACTTTATTTCCTAAAAATTTTGCTTTAGCAGCTACACAAACACGTTTAAAAACTTTAGAATAACTACTAACATAGGCATGAAAGGATTCACTATTTGTTAGTGATCTCTTATAATAGAGCTCATACAATCGATCTCTACTTTTTTTAATGCCTGTAGTTGCCCATTCGCTAAAATTAGTTTTTTTCCTTATACTAATAACCTTTCTTGGGCAATGTTTATTAAATTCAGAGCTTATGATATTAAATAAGCTTTCATAGTCACTATTAGAACCTTGATTATTAAAAGTCTTGAAAGATAAATGTTGTGCAATATTATGATTTAAAAGTTGTAATCTTTTTTTTGATAGAAGTCTAGTTGTTTTTTTACAGACACCGCTAGGTTTATCACAATTAATTTTAACAATGAGTCCTTTGTGGTCAGATCGTATCCCAGTAATAATACTACCGCCAATGGTCTTGAAGTCAGTAAATATATTATCTATACAAGATGCAGTTTGAGACGTACATCTTGTTGGCTCATTAAAAAGAGGATCCAGATTAAATGACTTAAATAACGATGTGAACATAGTGACCTCTGGCGACATATTTAAAATATCTATATTGAAGTCACCACAGACTAAAACTCTCTTGTTACTATTAAATATTCTTATTAAAATTTCCTCCATTTTTTGTAAGAATTGATAAATACTTGATGATGGAGGTCTATAGACACAGAGAATAATCAATTTATCCATCTCTGCACAAGCCACTTCACAAATACGGTCGATTGAGAGACTACATATATCTTTTCTATCTTTATATTTTAAATTATTTTTAAACAAAATAATACAACCACCACCAACTGTGATTGTTCTATTAAATACACTGGCAACCGAAAAATGGGGTACATCAAATAGCATCTTATTTGGTTTAAGCCATGTCTCTGTAAAACATAATATATCTAGTCTCTCTCTATTTAATAATAAGTCTATGTCTAATATCTTGCCGGAGAAGCGATTAATATTTTGGTGGTATAATGTGATATTACACTGCTCCTTTGTCTTATCTACTAGTTTAAATATTTAATTGCAGTATCATTAGATAAACTAGTTGATACTGCTGAGTCACTTAACCTATTTATATTATAAGCTATCAATGTAGCTATGTCACGTTTATACTTTTTGGGAAGGTACATACTTTCCCGCGTTATTGTAAAGTTATTAATAAATTTATTAATATCAAAAAATAGAAATTTGTCACTATGACGACATGTCAAATTGTATAAGGAGGTATTTAACATATGAATGTTATTATTTTTTTTTTCTGTTAGGGAAGTTGAATATGGAAAAGCACACAACAATATGCTTCTCACATTCAACTGTAACAGTTTCTCTGATGTCTTATATAAATCAAACTTTTTTACATCAGAACTGTCCCCTACTAATATTACAATATTACATTGGTTGTCTAAGTCTGTGTTCAAGATTTTATCAATTATTTGATTATATGAGGCACCAGGCATACAATAATTAATCATGTTGTTATTTACTGATTGTGCCAACATAAAACCCATACCTCTACCTATCCTATCACTAAAAACTATAGTTTTTGGAACAACATTGACATCAGCACCCCCATGACTCTGAGTGTTATTACTGATTTTATATTGTTCTAATTTTGGCTGTGAAGCAGAGGTAATAATTTCTGGATTAACATTAATCATGGAGGACTCAGTGTGCATGGAATCTAACCCATTGATAAAGTTTGTAGTATCAAATTCAGACTCAGAGTGACCACAAGCAGAAGATACAAAATTGCTGCTGGGTAATTGAGTCATATTTTCAGCAACGGATTCCATGCAAACATTTGCAGACACCATGTGTTCACATAACCGGTTTTGTGAACAATCGTATGAAGATAAAATAGATTTAATGTTATCTTCTTTTATTTGTAAATCAGTCTGTAATTAAAAGGCCGGCAACGCACTAGCGACTCCCCTGGTGTTGCTAGTGTCTATGGACGGCGGTGATCACTTACCATCAGGTGACCCACCTGTTCGTTTGCCCCCTATAATATATATTAAAAAAAAAACAATTTCTCAGTTTTTAATAAGGTTGTCCTCCAATGGAGAATTTTCAAATCATTGTGAATTTGGCGAGGGAGTTGTTTAATAACCATGATTTGTGGATTATACAATCATCATGTACCATTGGCCAGACAAACATTGCACGTTCGAAGGAATATTCGAAACATTGTAAATTTTCAATTCATTCGCTTCATTTTTGTTGCACTCGGTTCAATATTGAACGAATGTGTAACGGTCTGACCACGCAATTTTATGGTCATGAATGTAAATGTCAAAATAAGAACAAAACTGTGTAATTAATTAAATTCTACTACTTCATCAACATTAGCACTGAACCGTTCATATGTGAGTGAAGTGAATAAACTATATGTAATCGAAATTCCATATTTATAATTTTAGAACGTTTTCGAACACCACGAAAGGTTAAGTTTTAACTTATGATTTAGGCTATAATTCGGTGACAAGTGTTAACTAATTCAAAATTATAATCTTACTAATATATTTAATTAAATATATTTAATAATGACAACATATTTTACATTCATTTAAACGGGGAAATGAGATTTATATTTATTTTATGAGTACTTACTGCTTAGCCTGCCAGAGTTTTATACGGGCAAAAATCTATTCAATAGGTTCTTCGGGTTTCGAAAATAACAATTAAAACAGTTTTAGTATATAAAATTAAAATCTATTGTAAATTACTCAAGATACGTCAATCAGAATCGTTTATCTGTGGAAACAAAGGTTTATCTTTCATCGAAACGTGTTTATTCCTTTTCCTATTCGTATCGGCCAGTACTTATCCGTAACCGTGTGTTTCCACTGACAACGTAATTACATTTATGTGAACACTAGCTGCGCGCTCCGGGTTCGCACGGCTGTGCTAACGACGAAAACGAGATCAGGTCTCGTCCCTTTACAGTACGGCCATATAACTGAATAAAAAGGGCACAAAACAACTGAACGTCCATCTATCAATTCTGTCAATATTGTTGAAGATCTTCTGTCTCACTCACACCACTCGCATTTTTATATTGAGTTTTTTTAACCCGCACTTTTCACTTTTCCATACGAATTTACAAACACAATAAAAAATGAATAATTGAAAAAGGTGCAACCGTTCTAAGGTGATGCGCTTACGTACATTTGGCAAGTGATTTTTATTTATATAGATAATTTTGTACATAACAGTAATAATAAAATAAGAAATAATTAATGAAATCTTAAATCACTAATCTTTATTAATTTTATATAATTAATATATATATGTATGTTGTTAAATTAATTCGCTAAGTTTTAGTTATACCTTTTCCTTTAATTATTCTAGAATAAAACAATAAAATAATAATAAAATGTGCATTAACTCTTGCGTTCAAATCATCTAAACTCGATATAAAATGTTTACCCGTCCTTCTATTTTTCTATATATCATACTTCCATTGCTTACAGTAGTTGACTATTGAAATTAGTGGCATACCAAATTGTGTAATTAATTGAAATTGGGATTTGTATCCCTACGTTATATATGTTAACGCTCGCTCTAAAGACGAACGATTCGGAAATTTTCTAGGACACCAAAGATTGCGGGCGACATTTTGTATGCAAATTAAAAAAAGTATAACGCTATTTAAAGTGTGTATTAAGAGAGAGAAATTAATGCTTTGCCCGGGGGAATAAGTCGATCTTTTGTTTAATGTATTTGTCCGGGGCTGCGTTGCATATACATCAATCATAGTTGCTAGGAAATGGGAACATGGCTGCATACTACAAGATAACATAGTTTCGAAAATGCTTTAACGTAAATGTTTCCTTCAGTGGAAACCCACGGTAACGGGTGTGGCAAAACGACGACGCGCGGTCATAAATCGCACGCGCGACAGTTGCACAGACTGAGAGACGCGCACGCACAGACTGGGGGACGCGCACGAGCATTCCGATATCTATTCGCTATGTATTATTTATGCCTTAACAGCCGGATAACGAAAATAAGCTCGTAACGAATTTTATAAGCACTCGATCATCAGGATTTATTAATAAAATATTTTTCATACTTTCTCGAACCATAGAGTTTGAATGTAATCATTTAACTTCAAGAAGAATCGCGGCCAGCGTTTGTTCCTTACGAAAGTACACCTCTGTTTTATTACTAAATAATGAGTAGATATTTTTATACCATGTAATCTATATTTTTCATTGTCATGATTTGATTTTTTCTATAAATTAAATATTATATTAGGTCCTTATATATGTAACTGGCGTTTTGTCGAACTGGCCAATTTGATCTCAAACCACTGGAGTTTGGTAAGGAATTCCAAATTCAAATTTAGGCGCGTGTATTTACGTTTCGAATTTCTTCTTCTTCTTGTTTTGGCACCGCAGAAGCATTCGCCAGTGTCAATGTTTTGTTTCAAGAGGGATTATAGCAGAATGTTTACAAATAATATAAGGTTATTAAAACGTAGGAAGTTCCAAGTAAGTGTCTTGTGATAAGTATAATGTTCTAAAAAGATTGTGGTTTCCTTGTTAGAACTTTCCATGGAGTTTTGGTGGCATCTCAGAATGCATGTTCCGTGGTATCATTTCCCATCCACATCACTTGTGCATAATAACCGAACTATATTACGTAAAACACCACCAATATTACAAAATATAAAGTCTAATAACACAAGAATATGAATAAAATATAAAAGCCACTACATGACTGTAGTGTATGCGCTATAGCATACATACGCTGTCTCGTGTGTTCCCGTGTTGGTAAGCAATTAGCAAACGTCATTGTCACGAGAGCCGCGGGCGCGTGCGAACGGTTGTGCTATATTGACTGATACGTGGGCATTGTCGAGACAGTGTTGTATAAAGGAACCCTACATTGGCGACGAGTAAAAGGTAAACATATTTTATTTCAATGTTAAAGTAACGTAAACATCCTACATTATAAAGTTTAAATTTCAACGGTGACGTTAGATAGATTATAATTATGAATATCTCATTTAACTGTTTCATAGATATATACCTAAAATATGTAATATATGTTACCAAATTAATGGGAATTCTCGAGACACGTAATAATTACTGACTTAAAATGTAAACAAAAAACAGTAAATATGGAATGAAATAAAATAACATAACAAACATTTAGTTTTGGTGATTTTTACTATTTGAATTTGGGTGTTATCTCAAGTTGTTTTAACGCGACATCCACTTGAAGTTCTGGCTAGCCAGGTTGCTATGGAATTTTGTAGTTTATTTGTAACATGTTCTTATAAGTTAGAGACTACTCATTTTACATATTGCTTCGAATATTACAGCAACATAGGTTTGAAAAAAAAAAAAAGCAGACATTAGAAAATTTCAGATATTAGGGCAACGTAATTATAACTGAAGCAGCAAATACCGTATATTTCAGATAATTACATGACTAGCTTGTATACAGTTTTAATATTGTAGGCAAATAGTGATGTATTTAGTAGGGTTTATTGTTAGCGGTGGGTTGACAAAACCGCCATTAAATTGGAAATTGTCTGGTGGGTCAGATGACCACCTCCATTAAATTGGAATGGGTTGACAAAACCGCCATTAAATTGGAAATTGTCTGGTGGGTCAGATGACCACCTCCATTAAATTGGAATGGGTTGACAAAACCGCCATTAAATTGGAAATTGTCTGGTGGGTCGGAAGACCGCCTCCATTAAATTGGAATGGGTTGACAAAACCGCCATTAAATTGGAAATTGTCTGGTGGGTCAGATGACCGCCTCCATTAAATTGGAATGGGTTGACAAAACCGCCATTAAATTGGAAATTGTCTGGTGGGTCGGAAGACCGCCTCCATTAAATTGGAATGGGTTGACAAAACCGCCATTAAATTGGAAATTGTCTGGTGGGTCAGATGACCGCCTCCATTAAATTGGAAAGGGGTTGACAAAACCGCCATTAAATTGGAAATTGTCTGGTGGGTCGGATGACCGCCTCCATTAAATTGGAATGGGTTGACAAAACCGCCATTAAATTGGAAATTGTCTGGTGGGTCAGATGACCGCCTCCATTAAATTGGAAATTATCTGGTAGGTCAGATGACCGCTTCCATTCAATTGGAAATTGTTTATAACAAGCATGTAAATTGATTCCCCTAGGGGTCAACGAAACGCATTAGAGAGATAGCTCAGCAATCAATATTGGCTTTAGAAAGGCTAGATTTGGACGCGGATAATCCCTCCATGGGTTCCAAATGGGAGAGATGGAAAAGATCACTAATCATATATCTAGACGCAATCGAAACCGAATCTTCACAGAAAAAACGAGCTATTCTATTACACTTTGGAGGAGCACGCCTGCAAGACATATTCTACAACTTACCGGGCGCAAATCTTTAAGTTGAAGAAATACTCAACGTTTTTGATATGGCCATCACGAATATTTTCTCCCAAAACAAAACCATGTTTTGAACGTTACATGTTTAGACTTATCAAACAAGATGATAATGAGAAGTTTGAAAGTTTCTTAGTAAGACTTCGGAAGCTAACTGAAAATGCAACTTTGAAAAAAGAGGACCACTTGTTCGGCCAAATCACTGAAACATGTACTTCGACGGTACTACTGAAGAAGATCCTTACAGTATAACGCTTAGGTCTTGGAAGTTGTCAAATGACCAATAACAAATATATGAATACAGGAAACAGCAGTCACAAGATCAGAGACTGGAAGAATGGGACGTTAATGCTATTTACAACAGTAACAATAAAGACGGAATATATAAAGCTAAACAAGCATACAACAAGAATATTAAACCTTGTGGACGATGTGGAAGTAGAAGACATCACTCAGATTGCAAAGAATCTTCTGCTTTAGATATAACAGAGAAAAGTAAAAAAAAAAAAATATATATATATATATGTATAATTTTATAATGATGATATTTGTCTCTGGTGATAAATATACTTTTGTTTTTATTACTGTGATCATAAAAGTAAAATAAATAGTTTTACGTTATCTTATTTATATTCTAGTTTTATCCTATACATTGTTTTATGGGAATAAAACGGGACATTTACGTCTACACTGCAGAGCAGAGGGTAACAGAACACAAGAGGTAATAAAAAACGAGAGTTGAAGTGGATTATGTTTTTTAACATTAATGACAATGCAGCGATTGAATACAACTTAGTTAATTTAAGAAAAAAGGTGTGTGTGCGATTCACACACGATAAAAGTGAAACTTCAGTAAATCGACAAATAATAAATAAATAAATAATAAATAAAACTTTATTTAAACAAATTACAGTATGATACAGAAGCTTTATCTTTCGACATACAGTACACATCTATGTATCCTAGCGCTTGAACTAGGCCGAGCCTGTATCTCAGACACTTTTTTCTCCCCGTGACGTATTACAGTATGTCCTAGATATGACTTACATACATTTTAATTGCATGATAATATGAGAATATTACATAAGGTATACTATGATTTATTTTTATCCTACTTTACACTTATGATATAACAAGTTATACTACAATATTGTGAACTTCCGTCATTGTGTCTGACTGACTTTAAAATTTATGTAAAACAGATAAAAATATTTATCAACTAGCTGACCCCGGCGAACTTCGTACCGCCTAACAGTCCATTCTAAATATTTTTTTTAATACTTATTCTGCTATTCGGGACCATCGTATAAATATTGACATTAATATTTATACGATACTAACGTCACTCAATTGTTTTGCCTTCCCGGAATCTCTCCACTAATACTTAAACCTTATGCTATAGTATTAAAGTTTAAATTGAGTTTTAAGTATTATTACGAATCGTTTGCATGGGAGTAGAGAAAAGTGTTGTTTTTAGACTTTTTCAGGCATTTTTTAAATTTTTCTCTCCGTAAGATCCATCCTCGTACTTCAAGGAATAGTCTAAAAAAAAGAATTAGCGAAATCGGTTCAGCCGTTCTCGAGATTTGCGTTTAGCAACACATTCAGCGATTCATTTTTATATTATAGATAGAAAGTTTGTAAATTTTGAATTTGGATTTGTCTTTAACTGTTTTATATCTGATAAGTATATGTGTATAAATATGCGTAATCCATGTGCGCAGATATTACTCATTTTTCTACCAGACAATTATCGTACGATAACAAATAAACTTTCTATGTCTTAATATTTCTGTGTCTTCAACCAGAATGTCACTACTTCCTTACATTTATGAGTATTTAGTGAATATATATCAAGAATTTTATTTATTTTATTATATAAAATAGGACCAAGGTAGAATTTAAATTTATTCACAAAAAAGTTTTGTATTGCTTTGTAGCACAAACTGTGTATTTCCGTCTACTTGTTAATTGATCAGGTGTGTAAGGAATCTTGTCATGTTGTTCAACTATGGCATATTTAATAAATAATTGTATGACCGATAAAACATCCCATTCAGTATATAAATTTGTCGTAGGATAACTGAAAGGTTTGAATGCCATGAATAAATATAACAAGGGTAGGGTAATTATTAAGTTTATTTGTTTAAAAATGAAAGTATTTAGATTAATTTTAAAAGATATCTTATATTTAATTTAACATATGTTAAATAATTTATTGCTCAAGTTCCATATTTTCAGTTTCAACAAACAAGATATAAAAATACTCACAAACACTGTTAAATAATAACACACCACGCTGACTTCTTACTCAAAAGCTGTAATACGCAGCCGCATACAGTATTACACGTACTTTTCGTATATACTAACATACGTTAAATGCTCGAATGCAAGCAAGTATTAAACAGGGTACAATATACATACACACCGAGATTTGCTCTCTCGTTCTGGCTCACTAATTACATGCGACTATGCTTAGACGACGGGAGTAGGGATGCTTCGAAGCATGGCACAAAGAGGACAGACCGATAATATAAAATATGCTATACCGCTCCCCAACCAAACGGAGTAGTCGAAAGGCAAAACCACGAAGGGGAAGGAGTATGAAGACAAAAGGAGAGGCGCTACCGAAACGATTTTGTCAGAAGGAGATAAATTGCATGTGAAGAATTTGAATAAAATCTATAAATTCAGCCAAATTATAAACCAACCTCCCCATACTGTTCAAAGTAATAACAAAGGAGATATTATAATAAAAAACGTCCGAACGGGATAAGTACCAAGAAAGAATATTATTCACCTGTAAAAAATGGATGGACACTGGAAAAGTGTTTAAGAAAACGACCAAGATGATATTGCGGAAGAGGAAGATAAAGAAACTAACTAGTGCATAAATAAAGTTATAAAGTTTCGTTAATACTACTAACATTTATCTTGAATAGTATATAAGTAGAGATCTATGCATGGAGTTGAGAAGGGTAATAGAAATAAAGTAACGATTGATTTAAATATTTTGATATTAATTTATCCTCAAGGAGGGATGTAGTGTATGCGCTATAGCATACATACGCTGTCTCGTGTGTTCCCGTGTTGGTAAGCAATTAGCAAACGTCATTGTCACGAGAGCCGCGGGCGCGTGCGAACGGTTGTGCTATATTGACTGATACGTGGGCATTGTCGAGACAGTGTTGTATAAAGGAACCCTACAATGACAGACCAAGATCCCGCCAAAAACTCGACGTTTCGAATTTAGTCATTCATTTGTTTTCGTACTATTTGATATGTGTTTGTCATCGTTCTTTATACAAAATGGAAACCTTAAAATATCGCGTTATTTTTGTATACGAGTTCCACCATGGTTTCAGCGCTACAGAAACAGCTCGAAGGATTAATTATGTATATGAGTGTAAAAAAACGAATGTGTACGTTTTTCGTTCCAACGTTTTCGTTCTGGAAGTTTTCATCTATAGAACTGACCCCACCATACTGCCCGAACCTTGCTCCAGCAAATTACCACTTTTTTTTATACATAGACATTTTCTTGCAAGGAAAAAATTCCAATTAGGCAATACAAGCCGACTCGGTTCCAAGGGGAACAAAATATGTTATTATTTTTATTTCTTCTATTGACGTCAAAGAAGTATAACTTCTTACGCGCGTACACAAGTACACACATTGCATTTTTATACATACTTCGACGTACGAAAACGTTCACACCACGAACGGAATAATTTCTTAACGCTTTTAGTTTATTATTTCACATATAACGCGAGTAGGTACTTATGTCCAAAACAAAAAAAAAGCTGGCGCAGAATGTAACGCAATTGTGTAAACACAGAAACCGAGCAGTGTTTATGTGTTACATCATCCAGAACCGAGCTGCGCTTTATGTGAACTCTGATAATAGGACACGCCTCTTTATAGATTATTCTATCGAGAGTAAATATTATTTATACGCTTCAGTTCCGTGAAAAGGCACGTGTGTGAATGGACCAAAGGCAATTAGTTGAAGGCGCGGTGGTAACTTAAAAATTGTCGGATCAGTTCTATGATTCTTTTTTTTGTATAGACGTGTAACAAACATAGTTTTCGTAAAGTGCAAACAAGACGGATATATTATAAGTTAAAATATCTGTGCAATATTATCATAATTTTCCTTCGTTCTCGTGAAAATAGTTTTTGTTATTTTTTTTGCTTAACCATTATAATCATTCCACTTCATTTAAGATACACTTGGACGTCCAAATGAAACCGTACGTTTATCACGAAGAAAGGATATGCCGGTCATTCACGTGCACACGAAAGACCTGAGCACCAAATTTTTAGGATTCAATCTTATAGCGGATGCTGTAATAGTACACGATTAGGTGCAGATGATGATGCATTTCAGTTATTTTATTTAAATTTTGCCATTACAGCTGGTTAGAAGATTAATGACATATACTTTGAATGAAACTTTGAAATGTCCTCTTTCTCTACCTGTGAAAGATTCCTCCACGTCATCAACCATTTCGGAGATCAACCCCAGATACACACACTACGTCCTCCAAATTTTATTTATATGTATCGACTACCTTATTCTCGCAAGTTCGCTTGAGTTATATTGATAAATTAAGTTTGAATGTCCTTCAGGTCCAACGCAAGTTCATTGCGATCAGATGAGAATTATATTCGCGATATGATAACAAACAGACAGACAGAATAACTTTCGCATATTTTCTAAGCAAATGGGTAATAAGTTCACCTAACATCTATATAATTAGAAATCAATTGCCGAATGTATGTAAGTGCATCACTTGAGAACGGTTGAACAGACTTGGCTAATTTTTTTTGTTGTGTTTGTGACTGCCAGGACAAGATTTTATATATTCCTTATAAAAGAATTTGTTTAAAAAATTGTACGCAAAAAGTGAAAAATTTGGGTAAAAAAATTTGTATGTAAAAAAATGGGCGATATAGGAGACATTAGGGAGAACTCAAAAATACTGATAGGGTTGATAGATTGACGTTCAGTTGTGATGTTATGTCATTACATTTTCGTACTGTAGAAGGAAGATTTGGTGTCATTTCTTTTAGTTAGTATACCCGTGCAAAGCAGGGGTCGGCGGGTAGTAAATTATATATATTCAACAGAAGTAGAAAGTTGACAGTTGCTTGAAGGTAAAACAGTACAATCCAAGTACTAATGCGGCTATCGTGAGATCGACAATCCAACTCCGATGGTCACTATCATACCGGTCTGTTCGATATACACTCTCTGATCCCTGACCGCGACAAACTAAAAAAAATGTAACTCCTCACATACAAAGGCATGTATTACCTTTTTATAGCCCTGAGAAACACCATAGTGAGTAACCCATTTGACAGCTTTAATGTACGTATTAGGAAGGTTCCAGAAAACTTTAATTTTGTTACCATATTACTAGGTTTTAGTATGCGAGCGTGAGCCAACCGTCGGCGGAAAATCCAACTTCGGATCGGTGATGAGGTCATCATTCTCATAGAGGTTGCGGCGTTAGGAATTCTATTTATAGCAAGAAATAGCGTACAGTCATGTAGTCAATGTTAAGTGATTACGCCAGTTTATAGCCATATATAACAAACCATAATAGATCATAATTGAAACCAGTCAAAATACGAGGGTTACTTCTGTGGACCGAGTGGCAACGGCTCGTGTGTCAGGACATATAATAAACGAGACCTTTCGGACCAGTGCAGAACTTTCAATAATACATCCATCTCGGTTATATTCTTAAGAGAGTAAATATTTAGTGGTTGGTCGCAATTTCACCTGATGTCAAATGAAGATTTGGTCCAATATACTAACATACTTTAGCTTTAACATAACTAGCCGAAATATGGACCTTTTCATGTTTAGACGCAAATCTTCAAATCCAGAATGGAAACTAACCAGGTGGTAGGTGAGCGTAAAAAAGCGTTATCACAATGCTACGGTCTCATCATCTTATTGTCCTTCACTGTTTCCCTTCAAATCTACGTTATTCATCACGAAGCTGAAATAGGTGAGTGAATCTGCACGTTACATGGAAAACTTCAATATGTAAATTTATTGTAAACAATTGTTTTATAAAAGAAATAGTCTTCAACTAATATGGTACTCAGAGATGGATGCAGAGTAAAAGCCGTAAATTTAAAGTAGAATTGTTTAAGCAAGCGAAGGAAAGAGCCTTCGTTTAGAGTATCGCTTCACGATACACATATGTACATAACAAACACAAGCATGATCTAAAGACTAGAAACTGTGACAAACTGGTCGTTCCATGTTTAAGACTCAGTAAAACCAGTACCAGTTTCTTAGGTAATAGTGTTAGGTTTTATAACAAAGTCCCAAAACATATTACCGATTTGCCAGACTATAAGTTTAAGTGCCATGTTAAACGGGTTTTTGTGTCAAAGGGCTATTATAGAGTGAATCAATATGTGAACGATAGTGATGTCTGGAATTGACTCCTCTCTGTGCATCTACTAAAACGATTGTAACGTATAACGTGTTTTAAATATATAAGTATATGTTAAAAAGATAAACCCGATCGAGTTTCTCGCCGGTTCTTCTCGATGACTGGGATATTTGGTAGTCTTGACGTTCATACGCGCCTTCTTATTGCTTAAATTGAATAAAGTATTTTTGATTTTGATAAAATTCGGAACCAGATTATACGTCAGAGAACTAAAATACTTGAACAACTGAAACAGTAAGCAAGCTGAAACGACTGCTCTTATTATTTTCTAGTAAGTAGACTTGATTATATCTATATTAATAAATCTGTATACTTACCTGTACGTATATATATATAATAGTTTTTAATTTCATGATAACTGTAAATTATAACCTATTAAATTATTTTTATAACATTTTGTATGCGAGATACAAAAATGCTGTTGTATTAATTGTAAACACACAAAAACAATGCACATAGAACTGTGGGTATACCTAGTCAATTGTATTTACACTGTCATTTAACATCAGTGTACATTATTTAATTAAAAAAAATTGACAACCCTAACTGTATGAGACCATGTATTTAGACTGTTCAATGCAGTCTGTAATCTGTTTATTGGATGAAGCTAGAGCGGCGGCCGGCCTGCGCTTTCCTTTATTACATGGCCGACAATCGGCGTTGTACATATCAGCGCTTGTCTTGTAGTGTTCTAAATGATTTACACAAGATTCGACTAAAGCTGGCCACGTACGAACATACGTTACGCATGTGTAGAGTCTGTGAGCGAACGCATGACATGATGTCGTATTGTACACGCAACAGAAAAGACCCCTCTTTCTCTTTCGCACAAATTTATGAGCGTGACTAACATTGACATTATTTCGTGTTCACAAAATGCTAGAAATATAATACCAGCTGTAGCATTTGTAATAGACCTATATACGTTGGTACTTGTTCGAAACGAAAACACTGCCTCCATCGAATCTATTTAACAATAATTGGTCACAGAATAAGCCTGTCGGTGTTACCAGCATCGTAATTTTACCCTAAAACAAAGTACCAAAGTTAGTTCGTTTTTTTGGGAATTTACATAAGGGTTAAGCTTCCAATTTTGTATATTTAAAAGTCACTCTTAATAACGATACATTAACAAATAGTATTTTCGTACTTTCTGTAATAGTTTCAACACTTTGAACTGTATTGATGATAGCCGCCATTTTGTTTGCTTAAAAATGATTTTGTTTTTCACGGGAACCGTATATTTCATATGCACTTTGTGGCTTGTTTTTTATTTTGATTGTAAATTGTGATATTAACTCTTACAAAAATTTTATCGAATTTAAGTTACTTCTAGTATACTTGTTCATTACTGTATAGTCACCATGGAAAAGCTTATCGATAATCACGCTAATGAAAACTTTAAAAATTTCTTTATGTTATAGTTTAAAAATCGGTTCAGAAGTTCTGGAGATTAGCCTAAAAGAAACAACTGATAGTTTGATTTTATTCACATATATGAAATAAATGTTTTAAAGGAAAAACATACGTTCTCTGGTTTTACCGCCCAAAAGCCAAAACATGGCGATAAACGGATAAATACTGTAAATTAAAAAAATATGTAAGAGACACGCGCGTTAATTTTCAGTTTTCTTTCCAGAAACTGGTAAAATACAGACATCGTACCCGATAATTTAATTAAATCATACGCATACATAAGGGTTAGTGACGTCATAAACCAGTAAGCGTTCGTATACCTCATTAACATATGAGAAGTGAATATAATTACTTTAGTGTACATTGCTCTTCGAAATATTAATATCTTTAGGAGAATTATCAAATTTTAATGGTTTAATGGTACAGGTTTTATAAATAGGATATGATGATTTATAGTTGATCACATTTTATAAATGTTGTGAAACAACAAATGTGATTAACTACTTTATCGAGATAGTAGAAAAATGGCCCTAAATCAAATAAGAACGGTAACGTATATACTGTGAAAAATGACTCGGAATATTTACTTCTGCTTCCCAATAAGCAGCTGATAAGAATAATAACTACCAATTAATAGTAACTTCGTGGTGATTGTAGCATTCGAATGTCCAGACTTTAAAAAATTGTTCCTGGAACATTTGGATCACTTTACGGTGGTTTGTTCATCCTTCGTACGATATAAATTAATAAAGAGAAATTATTAAATTTACGTGAGTTCTAGAAACTTCCAATATACATATGTACTTTGAAAGTCTAACAAAAGCCACTTAAGTATTACCGCCATTTCACTGTCCCAATCATTTGGTCTTCATGGCTTTCCGTTAATAAATTCCTGTAACATTCTTATAAATAAGAAATATTCATGCCTCTTTATCATTCAAACAAACTTATGAGAGCGACAGAGATAAAACAGAAAGTTGTAACTCTTTCGACGTCTGCGATAATGGGATGATAAATTTCTATTCGCAATTCAGCGATTGCGCTTTCTAATATGTATACGAAATATTCACCAATCAGATTACGTGAATAATAACTCGTTATCTTTTATAAATACTGAGTAAAAAATACAGTTTCAAATAAGTCCACCTAGGCACTCAGTGGTGGGCTGTTTTTTTGCCCTTTTCGGACTGAAATAGGTCACATAACACAGTAGTCAGATACCAAATACACATATACATTCGTGAAACATGCATGGTCACACATGCATTTTTCACGAATTCATATATGTGTATTGTATGGATAGATAGCTTAGCTAGCTTAGTTAGGTCGGGAATCCGGCGACAGCTCAAACCGAGGTGCACCGAGTGCCCTTGAGATGTACGCCTAAAACCAATCGGGTGAGTGCCCTAAGCGCTCCCCTTAGTAGTGCGGTGAAACTGTGAAGGCATAATGCTGGCAGTGTAGGTCAGTTCGAAAAAAAAAAAAAAAAGTTTCAAATAAACAGCAATGTATACTTAACAAAGAGAAAACTGCCTAAAGGCTCGCTCAGTCTGTGGTGGGTCAAAACTTTTCAAATTTAACTTCAGCTCGTATTACGTAAATTGCACCGCATGTTGTAACTTACCTCAGGCATATATAGGGCTGTCATCAATGCTTCTTACCGCACATTTTTTAAGAGACAATTTCTTTAGTGCCTTGTTGAATTAAATCTCGATGAAACGAAAAATTGGCATTAAAAAGAGACAAATATATACATTTATAGGATTTAACATGCGAGAGAATGGGATAGAATACATTATACAGTGTTCATTATATATATTATTTCCCTGTCCCCTCATTGTAAATTTCACTACATAATACTTGCTCTATGTTTATATGTATGTGTGTGACTGCGCCTGCGTATTACGAACCCTTGGGAAAAAAACGTCATAACCAGCGTGGTGTATTATTCACGTGTATCATATATAAAAATATTTTATGATATTTTGAAGGCTTCATCACTTCTACGAAGTGTGAACTGCGTACATGTTTTTTTTTTTTTTTGTACAAAGAAGTATATTATCGTTGTTATTAAAGGGGTCGGTGATTTAATAACGTGATATTATGAAAGGCTTAGAAGGGTACGGTACTGTACTATCTAACCAATACCAATTAGAGCTGTGATGGAGTTCTGGTTAAGAACTGTCAACACGAGCAATATTTCTAAATGTGTTCGAATTTTTAAATTGCAAACACATTTGTGATGACCCTAAGTTGTGACGCGTTTAATTTATTTGTTTAAACGAAACTGCTTTGTAATTTTACAATGTATAAGGAACAACAACACGCGAACTCGATTATACACGTCAAATAATATTACATCTTTATCTTTTCATGAATGTGTTTTTAATTCGCCTAATTCTATTGTTACTTCGATTGGATATTAAAAAAAAAAAAATTATATTGTTAGAAATAGTTTGAGACGTGTACTGCTGTAATGCTTTTGATTATTTGTGATGGTATACAAACTCATTTTATTATTGTTATCTTTTAAATTCGTTTGATATATTTATCTAAAAATAATAAAAATTTAATGTTCTGTATTATTATACCTCATACAATTAATTTGTACAAATATTACCGAACTATACTTTTTACAAAAGTTGGGTACCACAGATAAAACACAATATAAGGTCAAATAACGCAAGATTATGAATAAAAAATACTACATGACCAGACTAAGATCCCGCCAAAAGACTGTCTTAGAAAAATTATAGGTAAAGTTAATGATATCACAGATAAAAAAAATATTGTTTGTAATAGGCAGAAAAAAAACAATTAAAATATTCTGTAATTTAAAAAAACAACGTTTACGTTACGTTGTGGCCAAGCATAAAAACAAATATTGTTTTTTATTTGATAACCAGAAAGCACCGTGTTCTGTTAATAATGTCGTAAAGGTAATTTTATGTTTATTATGGTAACAAAACACGTTTAAATCAACTGCACCTAAACGATAACTGTAACGAACAGTTATATTTAAAATGTATTCAAGTGTTCATTCTTGAATACCAGTTTAACGTAAAAATATACGGAAGATTTCATTTTATTTTCTATAAATGAATGCTGGTTATTGTTTAATGTTTAGAGTCTCTTAAGAAGTATTACGAATTAAATATTGGTCTAAGTAACACATAAAACAAGTGACTAAAAAACGCAAAATCAAATTTTACAATAATGTTAATTAAAAAAAACATAATTATGTTGTTGTTACTTTATATAATAAAATTCAAGAATTAAATAAAACATTATTTACCAGAGTATTATGATAATATATATTCAAAAACTACAGCGCTAGTAGCACCGTCATGTGATATTGGTTTTAGTGTCATCTATTGATTATCTAGACAAACTATTACTAGACTCACCCAAACAGCCAATGATGTCGAGTCCGTAGTGTTCGTCAAGGCAGATGTCGCACGAGGGCTGAGCGGCGCCCGGCGCACATAAACATTCACCGGTCATTGGTTCACAAATGTTGTTCAGCGCCGCGATACCGCACCGACAGACTGGACAACCGGCCGTTAGACCTGGTATAGTATATATATATATTAACATTACTCGAATTAGAAGCTTAACATAACCGTCAAGAGAGAAAAAAACAACTCGGTAATGTCTGGTTATTTGATGGTCAATTCAGTTCAAGTATGTGCAGTTACCTTTGTAGAGCGATTAGTCCTTTTGTTCACAAATATTTATTATCAATCGGTATATAGAATTATATTTATATATACATTTACGTACAGGTAGAAAGTAATTATAGATTGAATACGACCACGGTCGTTCGAATAAACTTTGTTAGGATAAGGCTTGTTAAAGGAATTCTCCACGCGTTGCCATGCTCAAAAGGATGTCGGCAGAAAACCGATGATTTTTATAATGAAGACAAGAGAAAAAAGAAATCTTATTCAGTTATTGTAGGACGAGATTTTGTGTTGACATTAGTTTAATATTAAGACGAGTTTGAATTTTCAGCATAAGAAAACTTCGAGATGGAACATTAAGCTTATTTTCTTGTATTCGCCTAGCTAAAAAATACTTTTAAAATTAAAATGTGTCACTAAACATTTATTGATAAGTTCTAGGAACGGTACAAATGAATATTCAAGAGCATGTGACTAAAGTTAATTATGCCCACACGACAGAAAAGAACATTTATAAACATAAATACATGCACAGTAAGTTAATGTCATACAAATTTTTCAATGATTATATTTAAGTAATAGCAATATTTGAAATACGCACAATATAAAAAACATATATAACATTATTGTAATTTTATAATATGAGATAATAAAAACGTATTGATTCCAACAATGCGGTCTTTGTCAGACAGTAAACGTGGTTGATGACGCCCGAAACCGAGTACACACGCTTCAGCGTGAGGCTAAAGGTTTCTCTTAAAATATCACCTCCATGTCCATGAGCGCAGACGTCGCAAGCGCGCCCCGTCCAACCCTCACGACAGGCGCAATTCCCAGTGCGCGTGTCGCACGCGCCGGCGAGCGCGCCCGCTCCGCACCCGCACGGCACGCACGCACCACCTCTCTCTCCACCTTCGCCGTGCCAATACCCCTCCTGTTCACAAAAACTGGAAGTATCACTAACTTTGTACACTATATTTGCCGACGGTACAAATTATATTCATTAATTTTAAAACGGCTGTCTTTATTAATAAATCTATAATTCAGTCATTATATTTAGTTTCCCGATCCCGATTTTAGGGTCACCGATCACAAACATGACGTTACAATTCGTTTGTCTGCTTGTCCGTCTGGACGCTTAACTTAATTCAAAAATGGCTTCAACAATTTGTATGCAATGATGTATATACGAAACTTATATTTTCCCAATTAATATAGTACAAAGATTGCTAACAATACTTAGATTTAGTAAAAAAATATAATGACTAAAAATTACTATTTTGCTATAATCTTAACCGCCTGTAGCCGTAGCAGTCAGTTTAATTTTATACACTTGTCTGTTTGTCTGTCTGGATGCTTAAATTGAATTCGAAAACAGCTTGAAGATTTTTTATGAAATGGTGTATACAATATAATACAGTAATTGTTAACAACACTTTTAGATTTATTAAAACAAGATTATTATATACTCCTATAAATTATTATGTGACTCAATCTCAACCGCCTGTCACAGGAGTCGTCAATGTAATTTAATGCACAGGAAATGTATGCAATTCCAAAACTGATAGCATATTAATATAGTGGTAGTATTTTTAGAAGTCATAAAAAGTTCGCGTGTTCTGATAAGATTACATGACGAGTCGAAAAATGATAATTGCTAAAACACGTGTACACGCGCGCACTGTACTTATTTTATTATTGAAATATCCTTGAGTTTATTCATTTTCTAATAGCAAAACGCCCTCTCTCTTCATAAGATTACTGGATGTAGAAAATCTATTGGTTATGTAAGATTTTTTTTATTTGACTATTACTGATTTACTATTACTATTTCAAAAGTCTACGAATGTATGCTTTAATTTATTCGTTTAACAACGGCAACTGGACAATTAAAATAGAATAAAAGAAATGTGGGTAATGAGTTGGTAATTATGTTTATTAATGGGTATCATTAGGTATAAATGGTGACTGACCTTGCAGAGATCACATCGCGCACCCTCAGCATGCGGCGGGCATGTCAGACAGCGACCAGTATCGGGGTGGCAGGGTGAACCACCACACTCACACGCAATACATCGGCTGCCCGCTGTACGTGGTGAGCCCCAGTACCCAAAATCGCAACTGATGTGAGAACATACAGATATTATTAATAATATTTTTCTAACAGCTTCCGAATGTTCGGATTAAATTATTACTAAAAATCCCTTTTAAGCATCTATATAAAAAAAAGGATTTACTGAATGTATGTCAGCGTATTACTTCAAAACAGCTACACTTATTTGGTTGTCACTATTTGTGTTTAGACTGTACTGTCCTTAGCATAAAAACGCTACTACATGAAAAATTGTTCTGTATTTACCCACTACATACTTTTATTTGAGTGGATCCCTCACGATATCTTCCTTGACCGTCAGCAGATAATGTTGGTAACTGAATTGAAACTGATAAATATACATGTATTCATAAAACAATGGGTGTATGCTTATGACCACACGATAGAAGTACATAAGAATATGTATATTACAATTCATACAGATTTATCAATGCAAATGAACAACAGTAATATTTAAATATGCACAATAAAATTGAAATACTTCAATGATTATATACAAATATTATTTTATTATTCTTCGTAATAATAAAATCATAATCCATGGAACGATGCACTTCTTGTCAGATAATAAACCTGGTTGGTTACGACCGGAGCCGAGTATATAACATAAGATTCAGTGCGTCACCAACTTGAGCGCCTTTGATGTCGAGTAGAACCGAGTAAATTTCATTCAGCGTCACCCGACCCCACCACAAAACGGTTCACTTTCATTCACTCACTACTCAATACGCCAAAAGAAGTTTTCAATTCAAAAATTCTTAGTACACACTTGTAATTCAAGAAATTTCGGATAGATACCAGTGTTCTCTACCGTTTTGGTCACTGTGACGCTATATCTATATTCATTATGAATGGCAGATATAAGTACGCGTTCCAAAAAGGCAAACTAACTTTTCACAATGATCCCCGGTGTACCCGTCAGGGCATTGTGTGCACACATATTCGTCCCCTTCGGCTGACGCTAGTGCGCAGTTCGGACTGAAGTTGTTCGACGCCTCGTACATGGGACAGGCGCACGGTTTACACGCACCCTGGGAACAAAAACTTACAGTAATAGATAATAAGGTCATACATTACCTTCGTGTAACTCTAAGGTTTATGCAGCGCATGTTGAAATAGCTCTCAGATGACAGGATTCTTTATTACTTTAACACTTATGTTTTGGACAATTAAAACAATAGCTTTATAAATTATAACCCACATATTAATCAGATATACAAGCTATATTACTGTAAAATGTAAACAAAATCCGTTCAGTAGATTTTGGGTGAAAGAATAACAAAAAGCTATTTATTCTCACAAACTTTCTCGTTTACGATAAAGATGCACAAACTATAAATTAAAATATGGGTAGATGGGTGCTAAGCGAAAAAAAGGGTAAGAGTTTTCCGTCACGACACTTTCTGAGCGCTTATTGGTTTAAGGTAGCCAATAAGTTCGCACCGACTCGCGCCTGCGCAGTGTTAGTTTGTACACGGCATACGTGTCAGCTGTTTCGCAGCGTATTGTATGTAGTTATGTATTTATATTTATGCTTAGCTGATGAAGTTTATAATGAATTAAATGAATTTAATTATGTACAATAAAATGTTTGATTTCTTAACTCTAAAAAATATATTAATTACGAAATTTCCTACCATTCTTTCAATTTATTAGTTATTTTTGCGTTTAATTTAATTGCTTACAGATTATAGTAATTCATTTATTTGTATTTGTTAATCAATAATATAATACGTTTGTCAATAATTATATACTACGAAAGGAACTTCGTTCCAACCGAGTGTTCCACACACATTTTATTACTGCGCATTCTTCCACAGTAATACTGTCTAAATTCAATTTCAAAGGACTAAGAAAAAAATTGGGCGTTATATTAAAATGTAGGTACTCACGGATAATTAGCATGATAATAATCAATCGAAATAATAGACCGGGGATCTTTGATCATTATAAATTCTCGATTACCCAAGCAATACTTAAACAATGAGAATTTAAGCGCCTTTAAATTGAAGCCTATATATTCAATAGAAATATAATCTTGACACTCACAAATACATGTGAAATGCCATTATAAAAAAAAAAACTGGCTAGATCACCTGCACAGGGTTTCCATAATGTCCCGGTAGACATCGCTCGCAGTGCGCGCCCGTCGTGTTGTGTTGGCACGGCCCGCACGGTCCTTCCACTATTTATTTAAATCAATATATTCGTTCAAATTTATTGTCTTATATACCATATGCTTTATTATAATATATGAAGGTATTATGTCTGTTACGAGTGAAACTATTATTTTTTCTTAAACTTGCTTTGTAACTACAGTATTCACTTACATGATTCAACATCAATTATACTCAAACGACTCTTTACTTATATATTTAGGTGAGTGCGTAATAAACATTAATGAATATGGCGTTATTTCGCTGTTGACCAAAGTAATTAAAGTGTTAATGAGAATGTTAGTGTACCGACCGGTATCGCAAGCTGCGTGCGAGTTGCAAGCGCACGGCACGCACTCGAAGCTGGGCGCGGCGGGCGGCGCGTGCGGCACCCGCGCGTGCGTCCACGTACACCGCGAGCACTGCGCTCCCCCGTAACCCTCCGGGCACGCGCACTGCTCGCTCGCGGCCGTGCGCGCTGCCAACACCTCGACGCTCTCTAACCTGACCTGTTTACATATTCCATATCCAAAAAGTACTCACCAACTCACAAATATTACTATAAAACTCTATTGTGCAACAATTTTTTTATTATGATTCACAATCAAAAATTTAGTTATATTTTTTTAATGACAATACAATTCTTGCATTTGGAATTAAACTCTATGCCGCAGTGGACTCCACAAACATACAAATAATGGACATATATTTCGCCAAGACAGAATATTTATGCGTGAATCACATAAAAATATCGTACAATGTACAATAATGTATAGTGTACATGTATAGTGTACAATAATGTAGTGTACTCGTGATTTTAACAAACAAATTTATGTAATAGTCAATTTATTTTAGGTTATCGATTTATTCGTCAATTTCTTAAATCTAATATATCTGTCGTGTTTACTCTTTACTACCATCATATTACTGCGGGCAGTGTGAACGCTACTCCGCGTTCGCAGTAAAAAAATTAGAAATAAGAAGTATTTGTTTTTGTGAAAACTTGGTATGGATTTGTAGTAGGTAGATCAAAAAGAAAGAATGCATTATAAATCAAGATGGTAACGTACCTCATCTTGGTCGAAATGGTAGTGTGCACGTAACATGAGAGCGCGCAGGTCGCGTAACGCGTCCATGAGGACAGCGCGCGTGCACGGCTCGGACTCGGGCTCGCCGAGCGGGTACCAGAGCCCCTCGAGCAAGCTCGCAGACACACTCATCTCTCCCGGGACCTCGTGGCTAGTGTTGCCGTACGCCAGCCTCGTGCCATCTGATAATATATTGTCTCACTTCGTATTTGAGCTATCTGGCATATCTGAATCCGTGTTACATTGTTTCCAATCCTACGCTTAAGCGGAGTTTTCTATGAAGATACCATGTACCATCCTCATCATCATCACTGCAGGGCCATAGTCCTCTTCCCAAAGGAAGGTATGAGCATAATCACCACGTCCGCCCATGATGTAATTATTGGCAACTTCAAATTCTAAGGAATTCACAGTTCTATGTTTTACCACGTACGGTGATACTACAAGAGGATTTCTCAGGTTCAGGTTTTCCTCACGATGATTTCCTTCACCGTCAGCCGATAGTGTTACTAATTTAAGTTAGTAAAGGTACGTGAACTTCTAAAGTTGCGTTATAAAATCATATCATATTAAATGTAATAATTTATAATGATGGCTTAGTTAGTAGCGCGTTTGGACATCACGGCAATCGACGTAGGTTCGAATCTTTACAACTGAGGCAAAGCTTCCGGTTCAAGAAAAAATCGTGATGGAACCATAATGGAAGTGGTGCTTTTTATTAGTCCAACTGACTAGCGACCATCCTCAAGTTGAAAATATGTTACCAAGGACCTGTTGGTGGGTTCCGTCAGCTGTATTTACCGCTTACAGCTTACAGCTGTATTTATTGACTATCTTAGACCACATCGTCATCTAACATCAGACGAGATTGTGGGCTTAAAATCGCTTTAAAACCTCAAAATTATAAAAAAATAGACTTCTTACAAAAACCGATAAAAAAAAACCGGTAATAGACCGTAACTCCAAAAAGATGATCAAAATTAAATAAACTCACCGGCAGCGACTAATATGACGTCGGGCCCAACGGTGGGATTCCCTCCACTGTCACCACGAACGATGCCCCAGAAGAGCGTGGCTCTTATTTCACCGCCATAGTACTCGAGCTGCTCCCCGTTGAATGATCTCGTTACCCAATAGAAGTTCTCCCAACCTTCTACCTGGGGGCATGTGAATGTGATTTACTGCTCTTATATATATTTCGATTTTCAATCTTTAACTCAGTTTATGTCAGTAAAGTACGGTGTTCTTATGGCAAAATATAAAAACCTATGTTAAAAAAAATGTGACACTCTAAATAAAGAGTGTTCGTTTTTTATTATCATAAAAAAATAAACGAAATCTATCATCGAATAAGTAACCGGTAATTACCCGATAAAACCATATTCGAACACATAACCGTTATCTTATACGATTTTAATAATTTTTAATTGAGGACCAAAAAATAATTTATTAGTTCAGGTAATAGTATTTTTGTCAAACATAAACTTTCTGTATATACCATCTCTAAAAAACCGGTTAACCAGTTATGGAGTTAATTAAAACGGGACATTCGAACAAGTAATACTTTTACACGATGTTCTTATGCGAGTATGATCCTTTTAATATACAAATATCACCCATTTTGTAAAGAAAAAAGGTACAAAAAGGACGACAGATTTTTCGATATAAATAAATTATGAGTACAGATATTATAAAACCGGATTCAAAGCAAATCTCACCTCATAATTAATGATAAAAGGTTTTCCTTGATCGTCGATAGATGGTTCCACAGTTTCGTTGGCTTGAGCATCGGCGATCAGCCACGCTTCGCCCAGTGGTAATATTATCTAGAAAATTATAAAATGACCAAAATTAATATAGCAAAATTTAGTCTATGTAATATTTTTTTATTGTTCCTATCAAAATCAAAAGTAATTAGATTCAATTTTAGACCCAGAGGAGGTTCTTTTAAACGTTAAAATACTGGCATTGGTTCGGACAAACACCCCAGTTATGGTGAAGACCATACAAGAAACTCGGTATGTTTCATTTTTTTTTTTTATATATTCTTTTATATTTGTGTATACAAGTTTATTGTTTACAGTCATTTTAATGGATATTTTTTGGGAATATACTATTTTAAGATGGTAGAACATTTTTGATTTTCTATAGTCTAATGGTAAAATAATTTAGTGACACCATATATTTATAAAATTAGAAATATAATTATTAAGTATTTGGACAAAAAGTAATAATGGAAATAGTCTGGTGGCGAACTAAGAAAAGAAGGAGATGTATTTATTGACTAATATGCATATTTTGGAAGAATACTTAATGATAAAAATGCAAAAAATACTGCAAGTGTATACTAACGTCGTGCGGTTGGTCGCTGGGGTCTGCAAGCGTGCAGGATTGTGTGATATGCGAACAGTAGCAAGGTCTACAGCCCTCGGGCAGGTCTGCGCTCAATCCAAAGTGTCCTGGAGCGCACTCGTCGCACCTCTCACCCACAACGTTCGCCTGCATCATATAGGTCAAGGTCAAGAGACTATGATGAATGTGGATCAGAGGCAAGCAGAGACATCCAAGTATGTCCCATTTGCATGTCATCATCATTAGCCTGTAAGAGATTCGCTGCAGGGCCATAGGCCACATCCCGAAGGAAGGTCCCATACCTTATGGCCCAGCATAATCACTAGGCGATAATATTGGCGATTTCAAGCTCTGACAAATCCACAGTCCTATATTTTTCCACATATGGTGAGACTATAAGAACATTTCTTAGGTTTAGGTTTCCTCACGTTGTTCTCCTTCACCGTCAGGCGATAGTGTTACTAATGAAATTAGTAAATTATAGTGAAATTCCGAAAATTTCGTTGTTACATGCCGGGGATCGAAAATATGGACATCGAATTGATATTCCACCAGTCGCATCATTCGACCACCACGGCTTTAGCAAGTGATCGATTGTAAATATATTTATTACAATGTGATCACAACC
>JAQQSE010000340.1:0-41344 GCA_035772565.1 Antheraea assamensis
TTGGCACAAGTTCGCATGCGTTAATAAATTTAAAAAACAATAAAATATAGTGTATAACACTCGAGAAAAATAAAGGCCGACAATAAGTGAAAGAATTTTACGAATCCGAGTAGTTCCTTCTATTGTCCACTACTTCCTTAAAAAACTCCCTAACTCCAGTAGTATAGTATTCATGTGCAACATTAAAAATACCCGATAACTGTATTATCTTTCTTCTGGTATTGCAAACTAATCCCAATCTTGATTATACTTTAAAATATATGTTTTATTTTATATTAAAGAGTTAAGATTATGATTAATTAAAGCCTTGTATTGCCATATTTCGTTAACATATTCCAAATTTATTGTACTTATAATTCAATTAGGATTTACATGATTAACTATGTCTTTGTCATTTAAAATGCAATGAAATACTGTAATTTTATGGTTTTAATAATTACATGGTTGATAACCTACTATGATGACGTTCTTAATGAGTCACCGGTCCATTATTTTTGTGATACAAGATAAATATTAACCTACAGTTCGAAGCAAATCATGTTAACAGAGACAAATTGACACAACTATAATTCAGAATATCTTACAAAGAGGTATTTTAAAAACAACCGTACTCACCCTTCATAATGTATCTAGTTTTCTTTTCTGATAGTGTCACAACTGATTGTGAGGTAGTCAAGAGTCACCGTCTTGCCCCCAATTCCCCAAATACTAAGGAATATAAATGTTTCCGATTTCAAATACATCTTGCAGTTCAACTGTAATTAAATTTATAAGTTTTTTGTAATTACCGCATATAAACGTGCAAATAACGTAGCATTACCGCATACAGGAAGAATAAATAAATATACTATAGTACATTATTATACTAAAATATATATCTATAAAGTATGCCTGCACACTACAATTATTACTCTTTTAATGCTAGGTAAATGTAGCTTTATATCTAAGCTCAAATTCAGAATTATTATGATTAACCAATATGAGATACTCTTGTTGTATTAGAATACTTGATTTAAGCCATGTCAAAAGCATTCTGACCCACTATTAGCAAAAGAGAGAGACAAATTGAGGGTGATAACTTTCAATTTTATATAAAAAATGTGCTATAGTTGCATGAGTTTGTATTTTAAAGTAAAAATTGCTGCCGTACTGACATGACTGTTGGGTTATTATGTATACATAACTTGAAACAATGTCATCTGAGAACATATACACCTACATATAATCCATGAATATTTTGAATATTTATTAGTTAACTGTTACAGACAATCATTGAAGAGTGGGTATATGAATATACTCTTACTGATGAAGGCTGCATAAATTTCCATAATCTTCATACCAAAGATTCAAGACTCTTCAGGAGACTTCAAATAGAAAAGACAGCTTTGAATACAATCTGCTGCTAATTATAAGAGCTATTGATTAACAATCACACAATTTCACAATTAAACCAAAATATCTCCTTTAACAGTGGAATGAACACATAATCTGTATCACATCACTTCAGTTACATCTATTTCGTTAATTCGTTTTTGTAATTGTCAGAACAAGGTTTGTATGAAAGAATACGTTATAAAAACAGTACTGAAAAATTAAAAATTTGAGTGTAAACCAAATTTCTACATAAAAAAGTGAGTCACTGAGACAGAAGGCAAAAATATAGACAGAATTAATAGATTAACTTTCAGTTGCCATTTTATTCATGACATGGTTACACTGTAACGGAAGATTTGGTCTCATTTCATTACACCCATGCAGAGTTGGGGCAAACAGCAAACATTGTAGATAATGATTATTCATAAAATACTAAAGGTTTATATTTTAATGTTCTTTTTCACACAGGGTTAGCAACTCACTCACTAATATAAGGGTGTCCAGCAACCATCCTCAAAATATGTATCTCCTGTCGAGTGGCATCTCTCATTGTGTGGGTGTCAACTCCATCTTGAGACTCTTGACTTAGATCTATTATCTTTGCGGCATACTCTCGTCCGGTCTCTTTTTCTATACATCTCCTTACCGTTGAACTTATACCTCTGTGATGTTAATAAGACTGAATTAAAAATACAGTTGTCAATAAATATTTCAAAACATTTAACCAAATATTCAGTATATACAATAATACATAGACGATGATAGGACAAAAAAATTATAATCTGACTAAATTATAATCACCAAATATTAGGTGTAACAAAGGATTATCCGTGTTGAGCTCAGGGACCAGCCAATATGTATAGTAAATATAAACATTCTAAGCCCATCACAAATTTTCTTGTTTTATTACGTTTTAGATTAGCCAATGTATATCTGTCATCACCATTATTTTTGGACAGCACTACCCTTAATATTAGATACTGCAGCCAACTGTCATTTTACATTAAAAAACACACATCGACCAAATAAATATTCTCAATTTTGATTTCTATATCAATATTAATTTGTACAAAATATAGTACATATATCTAATTTATAGAATGTTAAATAGTACCAGTATGCTGTATTTTAACAATAATATTTCAATTAGCAACTGCCTATTCCTTCATTCTAAGTTGGTATGTTTATAAATAATGACACCATGCACTATTTTCATGTAACTTTAACAGTTTATGCAACCGAGGTAACTCTCAAATGGCACAAATTTGTTCAACTTATATAATGTTATAAATTGTAGCCTATGTGTTCTACCCATATCTATGCTCTATTGCTGTAAAGTTCCACCATAGCATGTTCTTTCTCACAAACTTTCTCATTTACAATATTAATAGGATAATACAACCCTTATGTGTTTTTGTCGTTTTATTTGCAAGTGAAGTAAATCGATTTTCAAGGTCAAGCAAAAGACCTATGACTAATAGTAAGTTATTTAGAAAACACTGGCACCGGCACAACTGAACACAATGATGAGAACTTATGTTATTTGTTTTATACAAAAATAATAATAAAAATACTCACCTGCCTATTATTTCCTTTGGTTCATACTTCGCATAAAACTCTTTAGCCGCATCTTTATCCGGTAAATTGTCGTCGTCCTCCTCCTTCGCCATACTGGTCACCGTTGCTGTTATATTATTCGTGAACTAATGTAATTAGTCTTTTACACAATGACAAAAGGTTACTATTGTAGAATATTAACATTACACATTTGGATACTTGTGTGATAAATATACAATAGAAAAATAGGGTAATTGCTTAATTAAAAAGCAATTACATTTATTTTTGGTAGATATTGGACTTGTTCCAAGTTCCTATTTCTATAAAATATAACTTGTATAATGTATACGTTTTTAGCAGCTGAAGTCTATGACAGACGTTAATGGTCGCTAGGCAGCGTTGCGAATGTCAACTTTTAAAATTCCTCAAAACTCCAGGTTATATTCCCCCATTTTATAGACAACAAAATTCTGATAACTCACAATTAACCCAAACAAAAACAATTTGAAAATAATGTATACTATTTATTGAAACTAATACGTTTATATATGTGGTACTAATTGGTACCTAAAGATACTGGATTACGTTAGAACTACAGTTACGTGATGTCAGCCATAACTGCACACATAAATATACATACAAATTCCAAGATTATAATTCTTCATGAATACATTACAAAACTGAATTTAAAATGACAGAATCAGTCCAGTACTATCAACATTGTATTCAACAGTGTATTTCATGCTAATTTAATAAAAAAATATACAAACATGTTCATGTTCAAATCATTTGGAAATTAGTGATGTTGTGAATTCGCGAATATGAATGCATACGAATAAATATTTATGTTTTTTTTAATCTAACTCTCGCTACATAGTCCATAGTTAAAAATTAATAATGGATTGAGCTATAACACGCAATACTGATGTATAAGGCTGAGTTGCACCAAAATGTCGGTTAATGTAATGGTTAAAGTTAACTAAAACTATGACAAGAGCCACTAACAGCTACATTTACCAGAACTAGTTGCACAATGAAACGTTTTGTAATAGTTAAAGTTATAGGGTTACAACGCAAATAAGGCAATTAGTCCCTACAATCGAAGACGATAACAATTTTTGCTTGGCAAGTCTTTGTTGAATCTCACGCCAGATGAGCATTGCGCGCAAAAAATCAATGTGTTATAATTATTATCCTTTGTTTTTTACTTCGTATCTCTTTCTGTGAAGTTGAATATTAGATATTTTAATATTGATATATTTATATCAATGATTAATTCGGAGAAAAGCAATACAAGTGTATTATATATTTTAATTACATGTTTATTACATATTATTTTATTCTATGATGCATATTCAAATTTAATAACGTGTAAACAGAACAGTACTTACTTCATAGTTGGCGGCCTCAACAAATACTTTAAGTGCAAAGTTAACGCACCTGCAAATTTTTTAGACACCCGGAATCTGTTCAATAATATTTCTTAGCTCCATTTAGCGAACCGATCAACTTTAGGAAGATAAATTTTCCTCTTTCTAAGACGCAAGTATCTTCATATGTATTATTTCTGTTCGTCGGAAAAACTATTTTGAGTTTCCAACAGGATTACGCGCAGTAACTACATAATATTTTAAAGTATTACTACTAAACTGACAAGAAGTTCAAAAGTTAACAATAACAATAACGTTAACCGGCCAATATCGACCGGTAATTGTTAATGTTTAATCGCTACGTCATTTTAACCATTGTTAACTGGTGCTACTTGTATATCGCCTAACAATTACCTGAACCGAACTTTTGGCGTTAACATTGACTGGTCTAATTCAGCCTTAATGATGTATTGTTAATTATAACCATAACCTTAAGGAATTACCAGCCCGCTTAATAAGTTATTTGTGAACACTCGGTCAGAATGCATACGAAATGAAAATAAGTAAAGGCAAATCTAGCAGCGTTTCACTTGTCAAATAAGGACGCTGGTCTTCCTTCGCCAAACTATAATTGATGTATTATAAAACTGTTGATGCCATTCCAACATGTGCATATTTGGAGTACTGATCTCCCTACTACGAATTCACAAGATTCTGTTCATTAATTTTATTTCGCGGCCTTCACACACCACTTGTAAAAGAATGTGAGGGCTCTCACTTCTAAATCCAATAAGAGTAAAAATACCATTAAGGAGATTGTAAGACACCCGCGGGCTGAGCTGACGACAATTACTCTTTACGGTTTACGTACAGCAGCGATATTACAGGACGTCAGATCATCAGCGCACAAAGTAATCTCATTATCGTTTTATAGGTTCTATTAGGTTCTCATAGGTTTTATAATAAAATTCCAAAGCACGTTACCGATCTGCCGGATACTAGTTTCAAGCACCATGTCAAGCAGGTTTTAATATCTAAAGGCTATTACAGGGTGGATCAATATGTGAACGACGGTGACGTCTGGAAATGACGCCCTCTCTGTGCATCCACCAAAACCGAATGTAATTATTTATAACTGTTTTAAAAATGTGAGTTATAATATGTTAATGAAAAGATAAACCAGATCGAGTTTCTTGCCGGTTCTTCTCGATGACTGGGTTGTTTTCCGAACCGGTGGTAACTTTGACGTTCATAAGCGCCTTCTCAGGGCCTAAACTGAATAAAGTATTTTTGATTTGATTTTGATTGATTTGATCATTCGGGACCAGAAATCGCAAGATTCCTATATAGATCTTTGGGCGACCGAAACCAGAATCCTCAACTAGCAGATCTGCAACTGCTACGACAATATGATTATAATAAACTGGAATATCCCTTTCCAAAAAGTATCGTTTCTGTTAACTTTTTGTAAAGTTTTAATTACTATTCATAATTATAAGGGTTATATACCTACCTATTGAATAAGAAATAATTGGTGCAACGATAGTTTCTCCGCATCTTACCCACATATTGTTATTTCCACAAAATTCACGATCGAGTTATAATTCTCCTTAGTTTGTGATATTTTCCACAAATTCGCAAACCTGTCGCGTGTAATATAAAAATAACAACTTTTTACTAATAACAAAAATCCAAATTTTAAAATATTGTCGGTCTGTCTATTTATTTGTTCCGGGTAATCTCTGATACGGCTGGGCCGATTTTGACAAGAATTTCAAAAAAATAAAGCAGGTGACATGGGTTACTTTATTTTAGACCACCTGTTACCGATGTCTTTGTCTGCAGTACTAACTCCAAAACGGTGGGACCAATATTCACGGGACTTCCACTGACACATAGCTGACCTTATAAGAAGTCATTTAAGCTTTTTTATTTTGGAGTAACTGTTACCCGTGGCTTCGTCTGTACTACTATCTCCAAAACGGTTTGATCGATTTCTACGGGACTTTCACTGGCATATAGCTGGTCATATAAGAAGTGATTTAAGCTTTTTTATGTCAGACTAGCATTTATGCGTGACTATAGTGTAGTGCTATCTCCAAAACACTTGGAGCGATTTTCACGGGATTTTCGCTGTCATATAGCTAACCTTATAAGACGTAATTTAGGCTATTTTATTTTAGACTTCATCGCGACTATCCCTATAAAATATCCGAAACCACTGGAACGGTTTTTGACTGGCAGATAAATGACGTTGTAAGCTTGAAATTGTCATTAATTTCGTTTTTAATGTAAGTGGGCGTGGAGGTGGTTATATAGTAAGATAAAGTTCCATATATGTTATTGATGCCTATTCCTATCTGGCATATGGCATACTATTAGTGTTTACATATTTAATATAAACGTTACATGTTATAGTAGGAGATGTGCGTGTCGTACAAACAAATGTTTTTAATGGAGCATTTATGTCATTTTACATCTCATCATAATTTAAAATTCGTTTAATACAATTTAAAAAACGCGTGAGGAGATGCAGGCAACATCTAGTTATATATATAATAATTATTATCCTATTGTACAAACCTGCAAAATAGTAAATATAATTTTATTCCTTCAAAAAAAATGGGAAACCTGCGACATACTGTTTATAATATGGTAAAATTAGAATCCGAGAAACCGCTTGATCTTAATTTTTTTACATTAGTAAATTTGTGACGATAATTTAATGTACAAGCTATATTTTAAGACTTGCGGAGCTTACTATGTATTTGAATTCATACTTTTGTTTCCATTTTTTTTATTGATTTTCTTTTTTTTATACTATATAGGTAAACGTTTTGACCACAATCTCATTTGATATTAAATGATGATGTGTTTTAAGATGGTAAGTCACGCTTAACCTAGAGGGAGACTGGCTCTCAAGTGCAACTGCTGGAATACACAAAGAGGTGCTTGGCAACAGATTTTCATCTTGAGGGTGGTAGCTAGCCAGACGGACTTAGAAAAAGCCCTACCACAATGCTATAGTTTCATCACGATGTTTTCCTTCACCGAAAGCTCCGATTTAGTTGCTTGGATTCAAACCTACATCCTTCGACGCTGTCTCTATATGACCCGGTTGATCTACTCAAGTATGAATAACCACTGACTTGTTGAATGAATAAAAATTATCAAAAAGTGTGTCAAAAGGACTTTCCTATCCTTTAAATTTTATTACTCTTACAAATTTTCAAAAAAATATAAGCATAATGTACATTTTAGCCTCCAAATCCATAAATATACACTTTAGACTGATAAACTTCGTTCATTGCCTTACATTTTGTGGAACGCAGCAACACCAAAATATACTAGATAGAAAAATTGTTATACGAGTACTTCATTTTCCCTATAATATGGCTGTCATTCTGTGACGTTACATTGATATCAAAATTACAAGTTTATTTTATTGGCTATGACCAGAGACAAATAAAAATTACCTATGACCAACAGCTGATTCTACATTATGGAACTGAGAATCTTTTGTTTCTATCTCTTTTTGCTCTATAAACTGAAACAAAGTAGAATCAACATTATATTACTTTTCTCTTTTTCTCTGAATAAAATAGACAGTGATCTACATAGTTTCATGGAGACGTATTAAATGTACAAATATCTTGACAGTAATAGCTCCATCCTTGTTACACTTTTCTTGCTTGATATTTTTAATGTTTTCAGTTGTTATTCCGTCCCGATGGTATTGTGTATTTTTTGTTTTATGAGGATTGTACTTATCAGTGATATATCTTGTGCTTAACAAACGTGAAAATTGTTTTCGAAAGTACCTTAGATTTGGACATTTGTATTTTTAATTGGAGGACGTTTTCGAGGTAAGTAACTACGCATAATTCTTTAAAATAATGACAATCTGTTCGAACAGAACATCTTTTTGACAACCTTGAGTCAATGAAATACCAGTTGGTATATTTATTCTTTGTTCACCGAGGATAGCGTATATTTTGACAAAAATAAATGTCATATGTAATATTGAACCATAGTTAGACAATATCATTAACACTTTCACTTCAGTTCTTTAGTCTGTGACAAAGAACAGCAATTTTAGGGCACGTCGGTGTATTGAAAAAAGGTAATACATGTTTGTAATTTTATACCTTTTAGTAGGAAGGGCATAAATAATTATGGATTATTAAAATATTTAAAAGTCAAAATCTGTTCTATAAATACAAGTTTTATTGCAATTTATTCAGGTTGAACTCTCTCACTGAATAAATTAAATTGAACAGTTAAACAAACAATATTCTTATACTCATTTCTACAGTGTTTATTTACTCTAATATAAGATTTTAACCAAGCTTTTTGTAAGTAATATATAAATATTATAGCAAAGTATCTCCTTTCTGAAACATTTACAAAAAAATTGATCAGTTTGTAGCTTACATTGTATTTGGATTTCTTCCATGTTTATGTAACAAAATGCATGTAATTTGAAATAAAAAACTGGAACTAACATACACACGTACCAAATTATAACTATGTTTTCATTCTAAAAATATGTAGTGGTTTTTTAAATACTTTTTCATGAAGTAATTATGTAATTTACAATGGTTCTTGTACAATTTAAACCAATTTTAAATAAATTAATAACAAAAACTTCCGGAATAAACACTTATCTACTACTACTACCAGTTGATATTAAAACTTAATAATAATACCTTTATAAATTAAAGTGTGTTACCTACATTTTTTGCGGCACTCAAAATATTAATTCTGTTCTTTGTTGTATATAAAATGAAATGATTATTATGAATAAGTTATTATTTCTAAATATAAAATTGAGTTTTTTCTTTATTGTTATCGAATATTATTTCTTTAACATCAGCTGGGTAAATATTTTTCACAATAACACCTGAGTGTTTGAAGTAAAAGTAAATTATTTACTTTAGCGAACATTGTCAATGATAACTCTTAAAAAGTATATATTTAAATAATAATATAAAAAGTATATATATAATAACTATTAAATATTTCTAATTAATTTTACTTATATACAAGTGAAATCTGTATTTGTATGACTGGTATATTATTAAGTAAAAAATGTAATTAGTGATATTTTCAAGATAGTCTTTATAATGCTTTATTAGTTAATATTAAAATTATAAAATATGTCTCAAGATGTAGTATTAATTTGCCGGGATAAAGGAGCTTACACTTTAGCGCTTTTAGGTACACCTAGTATCTATTAGACTTTATTTCGAGGCAGTGAACGAACTTGATATAGGATATCTCATTTGTGGAGTGTATGTTAATAAATGGTATAAAAAAATATGTATTTATTTATCAAGAGATAATTATGTAATGAATTTTTTCCTTAACACCTGGACTGTCCGAAACCATAAAAGTTTAAGTACTGATTGAAACGATTATAGACCTTACGAGGCACAGGGCAACAGACTCTTGCCAGCGTAACCTTAAGAAAATACTTGATTTATTACAAAACTTTGAAAATTAACAAATTTTGCCTTTTTAAATTCTTTTTTTGATTTGTACGAACTTTTTCTTACTAAACCATGAAATTTACAATGTATGATGTCGTCAAATAAAAAATAATTGAAAATATAATCTGCCATTTTGAGATCTGGGTCTTAAAAAATCATCCGAGGGGTTAATTGTTACATGAATAAATACAAAAATAAATAAAAGACACAGTATAAATCAACATTTATTGTCTGTTGTGTGTAATAAAATAATGTTAATAAACTCACAATTATATAAGCTAATCTTAAAAATTTCATACAATTACCCTCTGACATTAATCATGTGAGATTAATGGAAAATTATAATAGTTATACTGTGTCGCGAGTCTCGTAATTGAATACGTTTTATTTTAAATAGATATGTATGTAATAATATGAAGTTTTATCAATATTTTTATTCCTACATCACACGTGACCACAATGACCTATGTTTGATAATGGTGATATCACTTATTTGCAATTTGTTCGCACGTCTTTTGTTAGATGGCGCTACTAGTTCCATTTTGGCAATAGTACAACAATTCTATGCGTGCGACCTTAGTTAAACAAAGTACGCTTATTGCATTGCACCCGTTTGTCTAAAATACAATCTGTCAACAAATTGTCTTGCTTCCTCTACCTCGTATCTCAATTTTTCAAATGTATTCAGTATAAATATAAAATATTAATTTTAATTTCAAATCACTATAGATTTATATAAAGTATCGTAGGTCTCATATAATTAACTTCTATGCAATATTTAATTAGAATCCATTCGACCGTTCAAGTATGTTCAAGGGCAAATATTGAAACTTTGGTACTTTTACATCGATAGTAAGTATTAGCAATTCTCCCTGGCTTCACGCGGATGCAATGTATTAATGTGACGTCATTTTTTTTCATGTCTGTTATCTTGTATCATTATACATTGAAATTATGCTAGAAAGAGCGGTTTGGTGTGTATTAAATCCTGAAAGTAACTGAAATATTTATTAGGACAAGGATTAATCGTATATTGGTCATAATGGCGTCAATGCGTAACTCATTATTTTTTAATAATAACTTTATAAAAATGGTCACTGTGGATTATCCTTAAGAGATAGATAGAGAGAGGTAAAAGGTTTTTAAAGGTGGTAGAGCAGCATGAATGGGTCGGCTCGCCCGGGGTAGTACCACCCTCTCACAGAAAACCGACGTGAAATAACAGTGCTTTCACTGTTGCGTTTCGTTCGGCCAGTGAGAGCGCCGTAGGTTCACATATTTAAAAGGCCGGCAACGCACTTGCGACTCCCCTGGTGTTGCTAATGTCTATGGACGGTGGTGATCACTTACCATCGGCTGACCCACCTGTTCGTTTGCCCCCTATAATATATAAAAAAAGGTAGACATATCATCAATAATTTTTTGTAGGAATTTTTAAGATATATTATAATATTGTAATACATTAGTAAGGTTTAGCTGGCCTTAGCATGGATCGCGAACGAAAATATTGTTTAGGACTTAATTACTTTCTATAAGAGTATGTATGCATCTATGTACATGTATTATACCCATAAACCTTCCGGTTGAAATTCTGTAAACGATAAGGTAAAGCATATAAAAGTCTATTGGGAACTTTAAAATAATTAATAAAACGTGTTGACGAACGTGAAATTTAAATTTCTTATAAGATATTTATTGATTGATATTGATACTAGCAATTCGTTTGCATTAAATGAAATATTTAATAACAATAAAATAATATATATCGGGTATTACGCCTCGTGTGTGGTGGTTGTAGTACAGTGGGACAATTGGTATACTACCAACCGAAGAGCACGTGCATTCCTCTCCCATTATCCTAACAGACGGCACGTTTAACTGCGTTATAACAGTATACCGGGACTTTTCAACATACACAAATGTATTTATTGCTTATAGATCAACGGCGAATTGAAAGAGGTATAAAGTGTTTGAGAGGTATGCTTATTCTAGTAGAGACATAGTTAGTTGATATATAAAATGCACATCGTGTTTTGATTTGTTTTTATTTGAATTAGTCTTCAAATTATTCGTTTTATACTTCCTTCCTAAGTTTTAATTAATCTTCGGTGAGCTAGCGTGTTTGTAAGTCTTTATTTAGAAAATCGCGTGTGAGCTGGTAAAAGTTACAACAATGTATGAACGTTACAGAGATATTAACATACAGGCTACTACTAGATCTGTCTTGAGCGTATGTTTATTCTCTATATTCCTCGGCAATCTTCTTGGCCGCTCTGAATATAAGTTCGGGCTTGCGCGTAATCACTACATATTATAAAACAAAGTCGTCCGCCGCGTCTGTTTGTCTGTTTGGATGTTCGCGATAAACTCAAAAACTACTAAACGGATTATAATGCGATCTTCACCAATAGATAGAGTAATTTACGGGGGAAGGTTTAGGTATATAATTTGTTAAGGTTTTTTTTTGTTGTAAATTGGTTGAAATATAATGATAACTGTTGAAAGAATCGGAAAAAGTCAAGCCTCCTTAAGCGTTTCATGCATATAAGTATATATTTTTTTATTATAACGGCAGGACAACGTCCGCCGGGCCTGCTAGTATAGTCTAAGAGTTTAATAAAAAACAAAGTTAAAATATCATTATAGGAATCTAAAATTAGCACTTATTTATCATTAATTTGGTTCGTTGTTATAAATATAATATGATAGGTACTGAAATTTATGCTCTTCACAATTATATTCCGAGCTTTCAAAACGTTTGACGTCGACTGTATTAACTCACCGATGCAAATGCAAATGATGTTAATCTTATCGATAATGCTTTCTCTTATATCACCGGTTAAGACAAAAAAAAATTGTTTTGACTACTCTGGAAACACAATAATATTGTAACGGATTTCCTTACAAATATAACAATTGTTCGTTTATGGATGATTGTAAAGGGAATGTTGTGTCCTCTTTTTTTTTACTTTATAGGTAAGTGTTTGACCACAATCTCATATACTTAAAGGATGATGTGGTCTAAAATGGTAAGTCACGCTTAATCTAGAGGGAGACTGGCTCCCAAGTGCAGCTGCCGGAACACACCAACAGGTGCTTGGCGACAGATTTTCAACTTAAGGGTGGTAGTTAGCCAGACGGATTTAGACAAAGCCCTACCCCCATGCTATGGTTCCATCACGATGTTTTCCTTCACCGAAAGCTCGGACTCAGTTGCTGGGATTCGAACCTACGTCCTTCGACGCTGTGTCCGAACGCACTATCAACTGAGCCATTATATTTGTTTGGTGCCTATGAACTCAAAGAGTTAGGTCCTAAAGCGATTTAAGCTAGCACAGGGTTTGTGTTACTGCTGTTCTAATTAGGCCGAGAGCTAGCCTAAAATTTCTCAATTTGTTATGGTCAATTTTTTAAATTGAAATCTTCTTTGGTTGCGTTAAACGATTTTTGGTAAAGCAAAACTTATTGGGGTTCGCGTCACCGATGACCTCGACATACTCGTGGCGTATTTGTGTTTGCGCTAGACTAGTAACACGTAGTATAGCGGTCTGTGTCCACAATGAGGGCCATCACGAGAGAAATATACATTTTTTCAAATAAATATTGTATAAATAAATACTTTTAAATACAAATATTATTTAATTATATTTGTTTTTCCAATTTTTGATTCTATTGAAACGGGTTAAAACGTGTAAAATGATTATTTTTATATTCACAATAAAGAAATATAAACTTCTCACGTTGGTACATGAAAGTGTGTACAAGTCCTTTGCATTTATTACTTACAGAGTGTGCCTGGCCTTAGCAGGCCATATAATTAAAATTAACCCTGGAAACGTTAATGTCTTCTGTACTATAGCGGGGAAATAAATTTGAGAAATACAGCTATTTTGTTTACAGGATATTCGACAGATGATAGTGGTGGTATATGTGCCACTTTTTGTGTTGAACGGTGTCGTAATTGGTTCAAGACCGTTTCGATCTGGAAAATACGAAAATACTTTCATTTCTATTTAGATAACGTGTAAGATGTTGAATCATATAATGTTATTTTAAGTTCAGTGGAGTATATTGTTAGGCAAATAGAACAGGGTTCACAGCTAAAGAATATGTGTCATGAGGAAGTTTGATTGCTTTAAAAAATGTTCTCACAGTAGCGTGGCAACAGGGCCGTAGCCATCGCAGTATCAGCCGTATCAATGGTTCTGGGCCCTCGAGCTACAACGGGCTCAAATGGTGCCACCAAATATTCCTAACCTAAAATAGTCTCCAGTGAGATCTAGATCACAGGTCGTGAATAGTACGATATCAGTAAACAGTAAGAAGGCTTTCCCTTAAAACTTTTCCTTTAAAACTAGCTACGTTACTACATTACAGTATAGATATATGGCAGTATAGTACGCTTATACCTGTAATATCATGGCAATAAGTGCTATATATATATATATATATATATATATATATATATTTATTTATTTATAATTAGTGCTACACTGTTGTGTTGTTTTATAATAATTGTTTCTTAAAATGTTCTTAGTTCTTCTGATCTCGGGTAGTTTACTTTTTATATCGTACTATAAATTATAATAAAGACATAATAGTGTAATGAATATTCGTTGTGCGTATCGAGACTTTGAGTGTGAATAACGTCAAGTGCGCTCCCTGTCATACCTATTGCTTGTTTTTTCACACGTTATGATAACAATAGCGCTTTTCATTGTAAGTAATAGTAATGCATAATCAACAGCAGAATAATGTCTTCAATAAATTGTTATCCATTGCCTAAGGTATATTGCATTAGTTATTAGTATTAATTAATGACCTCTTCTACGTGATGTAGTGGAAGAAATACAGAACTATAGATTAATAACTGTTTAAAAACACAAATAAATTGGGAACTAGTGGCGTGATTATAAGTCCTAGCCTTTTGTGGGGAATAGGTCTTATTCTAACAGTGGACCATTTGCAGGCTGTCAATATTAGCGAAGCGTACATTTAAAGAATAGGTGAATATTCTTGGACTTTGCATAATAACAATGAATTGAACCATAGAAAGTGAGCGTTATTGAAAGAGGTGAATAAGAAATAAAATAAATAATTAATTGTTTATAAAAGTTAACGATATTTACAGAAATATCAAATGTGCAAGATACTTAACACTTGGGAATGTAGTACAAGCTATGAGCGATAGATGGCGTTAAAATAAATCTGATAGTTATAGTAACTATTTCACTCTGTAATGTTCCTGTTCATTTTAGCTTCAATCGCGTACTCGCGACTGATATAATGACGTCTTATAAAGTAACAGGCATATTGTCAGTATGTTTTGTTGCTCTTGTCATAAAAGTATCCTTAAGGTTTAGTACGGAATAGATTTACAATTTTCCTGACTGAGGTATTAGCAAAATAAAAAACAACTATGTTACTTTACATCCACGTTCTGATTACTCAATTACGGCGTTCGTTTTATGTAGAGATGGATTAGATTCAGTTTGTGATTGTACCGTGTTATCGGAATAACTAGTCTTTAGAGAAACCATTCTAGTTCCACTCTTCTGGTAGTAATCATTACACGGAATACTTCGTTGAGAAGAATATTTGGAACGTTTAAAATATATTTGTGTATATAGGTTAATTTTGCTTATTTGATGAAAGAATCCGCTTGCTTTTAAAAATACACGTCTGGCAACATTACCAAACGGCGTTATTCAAACGAGTTCATTTTATTTTTATCAACAACACATTGCCACGACAATTTGAGATATGACTACTCCACGGCTTCCATCAGGTCGTCGAACTTGCATTCTTATTCTATTTTGTAACTAACATACTGACGGTTGATTGTGCTGCATTACTCCATATTATATTTACATCTCTGCTTAAACTCCCTGCAGAGGTAGTGGAACATCATATTAAAATACTATTTTTAGGCCGCAGTACCCTTAGCTGTTACACGCGACTTTGGCACCGTGTGGAATTTTGCCAAAAAAGTGTAACATTGGTCGTGACGCGCGCTTTTCGTACCGTGGACAATGCATTTTTAGTCTATTATATTTTTGCGATATTGTCTTTTTTTCTGTACAAATAAATAAAAATGGAAAATTTTGTTTGTAATGTCAAATTAAAAAGCTTTTTTAAATAATCCATATCAACGTATATATATACAGTAACTTATAAGATTTTTTTTTCTTTTTTCTGTCTGTTTGTTCCGGTTTTGTTCCGAGACGGTTGGACTGATTTTGACCGGACGTTCATTGATAGCTAACCAATAAGTTGATGCTGATGCTAATGATAAGGAGAAATTTACGTTACTATTGATTCCAAAATATATGCTTATCCTCCGACATAACAACGGCGTCTGCCGTTCAATTACACTGTGCTAAATGCTTACCATGAGACACAGTGCCGTTGCTTTATCGTGCTGTAAAAAAAAAAACAAACTTAAACTGTTATATTCTTTAACGGCCGATAAACAAACGGTCTTCAATGTCCACCCAGATCCGTGGTCTGTTTTTTATTATTTAAATGGTAATCTATTTCAATGCCATAATTACCAACCTAACACAAATAAGACCATTTAATAGCTAAGACATAATAATATTTGTTTTATTTGATAACGTCTACAGGGTAGTAATATAATAGTTTTCATAGATACGATTCCATTCTTAATGAATATTACTGTTCGAATTCAATTTCCAGAATGTTCTCTATGAAACTAAAGATATGTAAAACAAGGTGTTGATAATCATTTACTTGTATAGTGACATCATGAGCGTCGTCGTAATTAACTATGTATATTAAGGGCGTGAACACATTTTACACTTTGTTGTGTATAACACCTATAGTATTTTTCTTCATTTAAAGATTTCGTCAATATTTTTGATGTTCCCTACCGAGATATTGAAGGTGATAGAACTGCATCGAAGAGGTCGTAAAATAATAGTATTTTTAAAAATATCTCACCAATATATGCTTTATGCTTAATGTTTTAAAGGCGATTAACACTTTTTAAAGAGAAGTTTTGGTCACAGTAAATTGAAACGTGTTTGCGTTACGTTACGGACGTTGATGGTGTAAAATGTGTGCAAAGTTGACACGCACGTGTTTCGTAACTATGTTTATGTATTGTTTTAAATACCTTAAAGCTCTGAACGTGATTAAGACTTTTTAAAGAGAAACTTTGGCCACACTATGGACAAAAAGTTGAAACGTGTTTGCGTTACGTTACGGAAGTTAATGGTGTAAAAATGTGTTCAAAATATAGTGTATACAGTGTGCAAAGTTTACACGAACGTTTCTTGTAACTATGTTTATGTATTGTTTCAACACATTTTTTTCGTGTTACTAATAAAAATACAATATATTAGGGTTTTTTTTTAAATCGGGTACGCGTATTATTACTTGCGGTACATTGTTTATTATTAGGTGGTACGCGACCAAATTTAGGTAATGATGACAACTTAGCTCATTCCGACATATAACAAGCATGACGGTGCACATGTGACTATTCGATTAAACAGGAATCGACTGAATACTGTTTTTTTTTTAATATTATAGGGGGCAAACGAACAGGTGGACCACCTGATGATAAGTGATCACCGCCGTCCATAGACACTAGCAACACCAGGGAAGTCGCAAGTGCGTTGCCGGCCTTTTAAATATGTGGGGGGCCTCCAGCGCTCTCACTGACCGAACGAAACGCAACAGTGCAAACACTGTTACTTCACGTCGGTTTTCTGTGAGAAGGTGGTACTACCCCGGGCGAGCCGACCCATTTATGCTGAAACCAGTAATACCTTCAGCGTAGCTTTACCATATACTAAAATGCTGAATCTGAATTGACAAAATTTCTTGGGAGAATCGATATAATTTTTTGCCTTGAAAAGCAAACACACTTTTTAATAATTTTGAAATGAAATACTTTTTTTATTCTATCGATAGTCTATTTTTTAAGGGGTTCACCGTGGTCTAAAAAACCAAATAGGGAAAACGTTTGAGAATACTTGGAAAGTAACCTTCGAGTCCTTTTTTTTTTTTTTTTTTTTTTTTTTTATACTAGGGAAAAATCCTGCATTGGATACCCAAACGCTGCCGGGGGACAGCGTGAGGGTTATGTGGGACTCTTACCCACTAAAAAACCCTAGATTCATCAGAGCGCGCTGATGGTGTTGACCGAGGTAGCGGGGTGGCGTGAGCAATCTCCGCTCCTCGGTCGCGCGCTTAGGTCGCCCGCAGGTGGTCGGACGGGGACCTTCATCTCGAGAGAGGACTGGTGGACGTCCTCTCTCCTGCCACTTTTAGTTGCGGCTGTAACACCGCATTAGCCACACGGGTGTCTCCTATACGGCAATACGCGCCCCCGCGCCTATTGCCAGGAGTGAAACTTATGGAGGCCGCTGATGGTGTATGCGACCTCCTCTTCGGGTTCGGCGGCCGGCTCTCCTTCGGCGAACCTCCGGAGCGTCGGCAGCCCTCTCCCGCTGCCTCTCTGCCTCCTCCTTTTGGAGAAGCACTTTCTCGCAAAAGCTCACGACTGCGTTCCATGCCCTCTCTCCACCGACCATGGCACGGGCCACAGCCGGTAGGGAGAGGTCATGGCCCACTACCGTCGTGAGCTCCTCCCGCTCGTCAGCCCAAGCCGGGCACTCCTCAAGCATGTGCTGCGCCGTCTCGACGTCGCACCCGTCACAGTGGTGGCATATTGGTGTCGGCTCTCTACCCGCCACCTGGTGCAGGTACTTTCCAAAGCAGCCGTGCCCTGTCAGCACCTGCACCAGATGGAAAGTGAGCGCACCATGCCGCCTGTTCACCCACTCACTGAGGACGGGGCGAATCGCCTCGACGGTGGAGACCCCGTACGAAGGCGACGCGAGTCTCTCTCTCCAGGATGTTAGGAGAACACTCTCCAGGTGGGCTCTATGCGCATCCTCTTCCTGTTGCGGGATGGATTCGCCTCGGAGGAGCCTTACTGAGCGCCACCTGTACGTTGCCGCGTGTACCTGAGCCACCAAGTCCCATGGCGGGGAGCTCGCCAGCAGGCACGCCGCCTCGTACGACACTGTACGGTATCCACGGATGACCCTGACAGCCATGATCCTGTGAAGGCTCCGCAGGACTGCAGAATTCGCGGCTGTCAGGGCCTTGTGCCACACTGGCGCTCCGTACAGGGCCATGGACTTGATGACTCCTAGGTAGAGGCACCGGGGTCCAACACTAGCCCCTCCTAAATTGGGCAGGATGCCTGCCAACGCCGAGGCAGTTCGCTTGACCCTCGGGGCCAACTGGGAGAAGTGCTCCCCGAAGGCCCAGCGACTATCCAAGACCAGACCCAAGTATTTGAGTTTGGTGCCCACTTGGATCTGGACACCTCCGATGGTCAGGTGGCCGCGTTGGACAGCTCTGCGCGGACCGAAGAAGCAGATGGCCTCCGTCTTGTCCAGGCTCACCTCCAGTCCTAGCAGGCGTATCCGCCGCACCACCTGAGCGACGCTAGCAGTCGCGAGAAGGGTGGCGTCGCGCACGGTATCGCCCCGAGCTGTAACGAGCGTGTCGTCCGCATAACAGACCACAGAGGCTCCGGGCAGGAGGGCACCTCGCAGCACCCAGTCATACCCGATGTTCCACAGGAGCGGACCAAGCACCGACCCCTGTGGAACACCGCATGACATTTCCCTGAGGTGGGTGCGCCCGTCCTGCCCTTCGCATGTGAACTGCCGACCCTCTAGATAGGACCGAACCAAACCTATCAGGTATCGAGGAACCTGGTGGTACCTCAGGCCTTCAATGATGCACTCCCAGGGGAGGCTGTTAAATGCGTTGGCTATGTCAAGAGACACAGCCAACAGCACTTTCCCCTGGGAGGTCGCTTCGTCCGAGAGGGTCTTGACACGGAGGATCGCGTCAACTGTCGACCGACCCTCTCGGAACCCAAATTGTACCGCCGACAGGTTTGGTCCGGTACGGGCCAAATGGGTGTTGATACGCCGCGCGACGACACGCTCCAGCAGCTTCCCCATCTCGTCCAGCAGGACGATAGGGCGGTAGGCCGCGGGCGAGTCTGCAGGTCGCCCCGGCTTCCGCAGGAGGACCAGGCGCCCGACCTTCCACTGAGAGGGGAAGACACCCCGCTCAAGGCACGCACTAAAGAGCCGCCGAAGCCTATCTCCTAAGGCCTCCATGGCGAGAACTAGAGCGCGACCAGGAATTCCGTCAGGCCCCGGGGCAGTGTTCTTCGCCCGGAGCCGTCTCACGGCCACGTCTAGTTCCGCCACGGAGACAGGAGGGACTTCGACGGGCTCAGACGCCAAGTTTGGTGGAGCCGAGAACGGGGGCGAATGCTCAACCCTCTCAGGGAAGAGCGCCGACAGCGTCTCCTCCAGCAGCTGCGGCTGGAGACTCTGGGTGACCGGGGGAGCCCAGGGGCGAAGAAAGCCCAACACCATCCGGTAGGGGCGTCCCCACGGATCAGCATCCAGGGTCCCCAACAACTCTTCTCTAGCCTGATGTTTGGCCCTCCTTATAGCGACCTGCAGAGTCTTTTTTGCCTCCCTGAAGAGGTCGTAGAGGTGCTCCTCGACGGTCGCATCCCGGCTCAAACGCAGCCGGCGGTGTCGAGCGAGTCGCCGCCTCGCGACCACGCACAGAGCACGCAAGTTTGCGATCTCGCTCGACCACCAATAGGTCTGCCGCCTCGGAGGACACGGCCGGACCCGGGGCATGGCGGCGTCGGAGATGCGCGTCATGGCATCCCGGAACCAGCCGGCCTCCGCAACGACATCCACAGGCCCGTCCAGCGGCGTAGGCCAGGATGCAACAATCGAGGCCTCAGTGAGCAAATCCGGTTTGAGGCGCTTGACAGCCCACCTGTGGGACTGTGAGCCACCTCTGATGGGAGCAGGAGCCGTCGCCGAGGGGCAGACATCGAACCGGATGTACATGTGGTCCGACAAGGACTCCGCCCCCTCGACGACGTTCCAGTCCCTCACGCGGCGAGCGACAGCAGGGCTGGCGAAGGTGACGTCGACAATGGAGCCACCCTGCTGCCGGACGCACGTGAATGACGACCCCATGTTGGATACGGAGAGGCCCAGCTCTAAAATCCAGTCGTGAAGTGCCCTGCCACGCATGTCGGTGACAGGAGAACCCCACGCAGAAGACTTTGCATTGAAGTCTCCTGTCACCAACATAGGACAGGGCAGAGTCCGTCTTATGAACAATCCTAAGCGACTTAAGAACGCCTCGAATTCAGAAAACGCCCGGTTTGGCGAGAAATAGGCACTTATGATGACGAATTCGCCCCATCGTACCGCCACAAACCCCATATCCCTCGCCAGAGTGGTCATCATAGGAGACCCTACGTCATTCCGAGTTATTATGGCCGCTGTACCTGACAAGTCCCCTGCCCAGTTATCCCTGGGAGGGACGAAGTATGGCTCAGTGACCAACACGACGTGTATAGACCACTCGGCCATGGTCTGGATCATGAGATCTTGAGCCACAGCCGAGTGGTTTATATTCACTTGAAGGAACTTATGTGCCATATTGGTCACTAAGTTTCCATAGCCGTCCCTTCCTCAGGCATCCTAGACGCGCCAGATACAGCGGCAGCGGTCGGTTCCTGTTGTGAGGGCTGGGAGCTCGTGACTCCTCTTCCCTTCCTCTTCTTGTTTTTAGCGGTGGGAGCGCATGACCTGCCTCCCAGCCGATGATTGGCGGGCCTGTTGGCTGATGCGCACAGCGTGCAGTGTGGCACTGCGGAGCAGCCGGAGGCTTTGTGGCCAGTGTTGCCACAACGGAAGCACCGGTCACTAAGGTCCTCCTTTGCCGTGCATCGCTGCTTGACATGCCCGGTCTGCAGGCACCGATAACACCTTTGGACCGTGGGTTGCAGCAGCTTGACCTGGACCGCAACCCATCCGATCAAAAGCCTACCCTCCTGGGCCAGCTTTTTGGCTGTCGCCACCGGGCAACGCACCCACGCAGTGCCCGAGCCGTAGGGAGAGCGGCGAAGCTCACCTACCCTGACCTGCGACACCGCGCAGGAGCCCTTCGCCGCCACCACAGCCGCGATTTCCTCTTTGGAGGTGGAGTCATCCAGACCCACCAATCGCAGCTCTGTACTCTTGGTAGGTCTGGTGATCTCCACGGCTCCTTCCCCGATGGCTTCATTGATGGCCGATTGAAGCCTATCGGCCAAGCGGTCAGCTTTATCGCCGCTGGCGGACCCCGGTACCTCCAATTTTCGGGCCCCCGTGGCGGTTTCCCTAAATTTGAGGTACGGGATCTCCATCGCCGCGACGTCTACTTTGGCCTTAGCCACAGCGAGAACCGTCTGATAGCTGACCCCCTTCTCCTGCGCTTCAGGTCGAAGCGTTATGACAACGGCCGACGAGCGGGGGACAGCTAACCTCGCCGGGGTCATTTTCGGTGGTGGTGCAGAAGGTTTAGCCAAGCGTTTCTTGGCCCCCTTTTTCACCACTGTCGTCCACGCATCCTTTGGTTGGGTTGCCGCCAGAGGCTGCGTGGGCGCCAGAGGAGCGCTGGGCTTCGGGGCAGAAACAGCGGTCTTCTTCTGTTTCTTTCCCTTCTTCTTTTTCGGCGCCTTAGCTGCCGAGGGAACAGCAGGGGGCTGCGGAGGGAGACTTTCCGCAGTCACGACCGCCCTGGTCACCTTATCCGCGGCCCTCTTGTCGGCCGCCAAAGGAGGCCGGAGGCGCTTCTCCGGAAGTAGTCGCTCTTGGAGGGCATCGAGACGGGCGTTGATAATATCGCCCATCGTGTGGAGCATCCCCTGCATAGCTTGCTGGAGCTTCTCCTCCGTCACTACACTAGAGGGATGCTCCACACGTTCCACGGGCCGCCTCTTTGACAGAGGAGGGAACTCTTCTCGGGCTGCCCTCTTCCGAGAAGGGAAGGTGTTTGAGCCCACCTCTTGCACCGGGACGGGCACAGGGACAGAAGCGACTCCTGTAGCAGACCCAAGGATACGGGCCCTCAACATCTCTTCCTTGAGCTCCGCGATCTCCTTGCGAAGCTCGCTGAGCTCAGCAGCCTGCTTGGCCTCCCTCGCCTTCAAATCTGAGTAGGCCTCCTGGAGCTTGCCTAACCCTTCGGAGGCCGGTCGTTTCGCGAATGCCTTGACGGCATTCGCGATAGAAGCCGCCGCTTCATTAAGAGCGCCCTGGCACTCTCCCTTTAAATTTTTAGATTTCTGGACGACCTGTAGGATTATGTCCACGTCGCCCAGAATTCTCTTACTAAGGTCGAGGGCAGGTTGCTCCTCCGACCTGATCGTCGCCGGGAGTTTTTTGGCGACCCGCGCCAACCTGGCTCTGGCCGCCGCATCAGCGAGCTCCTCCGCAGCTTCGAGGTATTTCTGCTCCTTCTTGAGGCGCACAACCTCGGCCTGGGCTTTGGATAGGCCAATATGATCGCCCGTCGTCGCCGGGCGGCCCTTCTTCCGTTTGGGGTTCTCCGGCCTCGGCTCCGGAACCTCCGAAACCTCCGGCTCAGATGCGGACCCCGCGGACAAGCAGATCTCCATGTCCGCGTCCTCCACTCTCTGGTAAAATTTACTGAGGTAGGGTGAGGCCCTACCGTCAGCTGAACCCACCGATACCAGTGTGGATCCACTTTGACCACTCGAGACCGATAAGCGGTCCAGGGATGGAGCCCTCTCAATTACCACCACAGGTACTGCAGACAAAACTTTGCCCCCCCCAGACAACGAGGGGCAGCCTGAGCCCGAAGGCCCAGGGAGGGATTCTCCTACACCTAGGGTGCAGGTACCCTCCTGGGGTAGTTGTGTTTTAAGGTTTGCCTTCATCATTACTATCGGATCGGATGTCCGTAAGCCAGCCAAGTTCGTTGTTTGAAGATCAACACCGTCCGTATCACATGCATCATCAATTGCCATTTTGGTCGCCAAAGTCGTCGTAGAAAAGGTATCGCGCAAAACTTTGCCCCCCCCAGAGAACGTGGGGCAGCCTGGACCCGAAGGCCCAGGGAGGGATTCTCCCTTTCGGGTACCCTCCTGGGGTAGTGAACTTTTAGGTTTTGCTTCCATCCTAAGCTCCACATACCTCATAGTTCGCGGTACGCCTGCCGAGACCGGTATAAAAACCGGCCCCGCCAGCCGCTATCCGGAACTGGGCCGTTGGGGCTCAAATTGAGCCCTCATCCGCCCCAGCCCGGTACTGGGGGTGCCGCTCACACACCACCCCCAGGAGTTTTTAACGACTCTCCAGTCGGCCAGAGATCAGCCGCCGGTCAACGTGACCGGCGTTGCCCAGGGTGCGCCACGTGGAGGCTCTCTGACGTGCACCCCAACCTTCGAGTCCTGCCTCGTCGAAACTGTATACCTACCTATGGTCGTTAAACTGCGGCTTGTGGGTGTCGCATGTGGCCCGTGGCCGGTAGTTGTGCGGTGAAACAATTTTGGTAGACGATTACTTCTATCGAAACTGATTTTATATTATGCAATTAACGAAATGAAAGGACGTGGAATGGGAATACGAAGTGCAGCGAGTGTGCGGAAACATGTTGTTCGTGTATGTAAAACTAAAAACTATTCATATATTATCCCTTTTTTAATATACTCGTACATTACGTATTCACGCCCACTTCTATAATGCTTCCTACGGTGCTTATATAATAATATCAAACTGGGTAGTTGATACCTTTAACCAATCATTTCAGGTCACAATTTATTTGAAATAGACTTTATTTTAACCCTGGAACTAACTGCTAATTAGATTTTTAGCTGCTTTTGGCATACAATTCATGGTTAGCTGGCAAATAAATAACTTCACAGGTTGCTCTTGCCTTATATAAAATCTAAACGGCAATCGTATTTTGACACTTCATAAAAAAAAGTGTGTGTGTACTTATGTACACGCGTTATAAGTTCTACTTCCTTGGCGTAACAAGATAAAAATCGTTTTGAAAATTTTATCTGTCTCCTTATTCTACGTTTGGAGAAAAAACGACACTGACAATAGAAAAAAGGTATTTAATACATACATACTTTTTTTGAATAAAATGTTGACTATAGCTAACTTCAGGGTGTCGGTTTTTCGTGACGGTGTTCGCGCGCGTATCGTAAATATTATTCTCATCATCATACATCTCAATTGATTAGTGGGGTTAACTACCCAATCCATGAATGTGCAGCCCGCAGTTGTACCTCACATGGTTGCTCTTCCCCAGAAAAGTATTGGGACCCCTGGCGTATATCAGTATATCATCCGTGCTTAATTCTATAATAAGTCGATATTAATATTAATATATATATATACATCCCGGGAATGAATTTCCGTCCTTATATATGCTAACATACTGACGTCTGGCACTTCTACTTTAGGTAGAAGAAAAATCTCTGCGAATGTCGGTTAATTAATTAATTTAATCGTATGAAAACGACTTTTTATTCCAAAATATTATAACCTGTTAATATATAATTATACGTATATCACTGACGACATGGCAAACTCTCGGCACTCCCACCCGCACTTCAAATCCTATAGCGTCTGGATATACTAATTATTATCTTTTATTTAACGGATTCTGGTAACTCCTAAAACAATGCGATGTTGCCAAACTTCCTACGCAGAGCAGTGCGGTATATTATATCCGTACTCTTCACTCAATAAATCTAATTTCAAAGTAGACAAATTTGGTTCAGGCAATTTTATAGCCGGAATAATGATTTTTTTATAGTAATTTATCACTATTTTTACGCAATTCATTACAACTTATAGAAGTTGCTGTACATTACTTGTTGGCCGATATTATTTATTTTAAAACGATGATGACTTAATGGTAGACGTGCTTAGATACCGCGTTGCTCGGTGTAGATTCAAACTCCAGCAACATACCGGATTTTTTGTAGGATAAAAGTCAGGTATATTATAATGCCCATCTGATCATGCTCTGGTCAACCTCGAATTAGAAATTTGCCATCAAAGACCTACAGATGTGTCCAGCAGCTGCAGTTGAGAGCCAATCCATTTCAACGTTTTTACTAGCTTACCATCTTAAGCCACGTCGTCACTTAATATTAGGTGAAATTATATTCAAATACTAGCATATTTAAAGCATATAACAAAAAAGTATTCAACTGAAGTTATGGCGGCGTACGAAAAAGCAAACAATATTTGATCACCTATAGGTATGAAAGGGACAGCACATCACGTTGCTCTCGCACAAGGTCACACACAGTAAGGACAATTAATGTCCCAAATTTACGATTATATCTCTTATGTCCACGTCATAAAGTACACTTTTATTTTACTATTTTCAATCGGGACCCTTTATTGGGGCCTTATTGATACGTCGTCTTATAATTTGTGATTTATATCGCTCCTAATAATAATGATTTTAAAATTTAATGCAATACTAGTAAATTGTACCAATAATGTCCAATTTTATTATGGTTTTAGAAGTTTTCTCATTCAATCAATATTCGTTTGTTTTTATTACGTTTTGTGACAATAAATATTACTAGTACAATAATTATCTGAAAAGCTTAGTGCGTATTCGAAATATTTCGATGGTTTTTTTTTATTTTGATACATAAATATACTAGAATTTGTCCGTAGCTTGTCCGCTCGCTTTTTATATACTAATTATTTTTGTTTCTTTGTTTTATGTTACTAAAACATAGATCTATTTTATTGTTTTTAAACGTATTACTAGTAATTTTATCGTTGTTAATGTTGCAAAATAAACTTAAAATCGGGACATTGAATAAAATTTATTATTATATTTATATCGTAAGTCGATATCGTGATTTAATATTACACGCCACAAAAAAAAAAAAAATGTTGAAAGATATTAACACAGCTTCATTGAACTGTAAATATGAAAGTCTATATAATGAATCCAAATCCTTTAGATACTTGTGATGCACGCGTAGGTAGTTGTGACGGGGTGATAGTATGAATAAAATTAAAATGTTTATTGTTTGTTTGTTCTAACCTCATAAACTACTGAAGTGTTTTCGAATTGACTTAGAAAATATGTATTTTAAAAATTGTATATAAACTATTAATTATTACGTTTTTCCATAGGATCAAAGCAACCATAATAAAATTAAACAGAGGTAATTCGAAATAAGTAAACATGTTAAACACTAACTACAATTACGAAAAAAAATCGCTTTTAATAAAATTCAGACGCGTATTTTCCATACATACAAAAAAAGAAAACAATTTCATTAGAAGGAAGTCGCGGGTAAGGCATATTATTTGAGTATTCATTTTATTCGGGTATTCGCCCATATTTACTATTCGAATAATGCTGGCCAAAGTATTCGAGATCTTCGAATAGTTGAGCAATCCTAATGTAAAAGAACTATACACCTACATAACCCTGAGGAACTTTGTCATTCAATATAGCTGGAGAGGACAAGAACGAACATTTTACTATCACCGGCACTCTTAACTTGTAACATAATAAATCACATGTGAGTCTCAAGTAAAACAATATACAACTTCCTAACATCAATCGCCCTTACAAAGAAAGATAATGCAATAATTTTAGTCAATAAATATTGTATGTATCAATTTGTACTAATATCGACACAATATGTTTTTAAACTACGAAGCATGTGTTCTTATTAATAATTAAATTTGTAATTTTGTTATATTTCTTTGTCATGATTATTGCCTTCAAATTTGATTTATTTTCTAGTATGTCACGCAAAGGAAATCATTGATGAGAGTACTTATTAAATATTTAAAACTATGACTTCTGTGTTGTTCTTGCTGCAATACTCATTAATGTGCTTTATGTTTGAGCATAAAGCACAGGTTTAAGCTACACATTTTAAAAGGAAATGCTAGTTGACTAACATGTATTTGGCAATCTTTACATGTTAGTTAATTTTTAGTCCGGTAAAGCTGTGAAGGCCTCTCATGCCAACAGCGTAAAGCCAGTTCTCAAAAAAAATTTTAGTCAATTATTATGTTGTCAATATGTATCTAGGTAATCGTGTTAAGGCAATTATAGGTATGATTGTTATGAAACAAGACTTACAGCATATTCATCGTTTTAGATATTCAATAATACAAAGGTATTCGAAAAACTCTTAAAAGTCTAATAGTACTGATAGTGGTATTCGTAAAACTCGAATAATATAATCAGATTAATATTGCATGCCCTAGTCGCGAGCGCACTAGCTAGTGTTTGAATAAATCTATTCACTGATTCTATACCAATTTAAACAATTTTTTTTATCAAAATGTAATATTTACTGCTACTCAGCCAGTAAAAAACAATTCATAATATACTAAAAGCTACATTTAGCCATGTTATATTAGCAGAAGACAATCTCTAAACGATGGTGAAAGCTGTATCTAAATTTGTTACGTAGTGTAGAAGAACTTGGAAAATACAGATAGCTGAGAAATAACTTTGTTCTGTAATATTTATAAATAGTAGCAGGCTTCAGAATATTATTACTTTAGTATCCACCTGCATACCCAAGTATCAATTAAATATCTTCCCGGGACCAATCGCCAATAGTTATAACATTTGCCAAACTGTTAAGTGTAGATATCTTTACAATGGAATACAAAGTTCTTTAAAAGGAGTAGTTTTCTATCACCGATGTCTATATATATTGAAAGAGATTTAATTATATAACGATTCGAAACATTCAGAATGTATCTCTATTATTTAAGTAATATAGACAAAATATAGGACCACATTGCATAATTACACCACATTATGATGTATTAGGCACGGCTAAATACAGTATGTTCAACGACCGTGCCTTTGAAGTAGGCGTCAAAATTCATGTCTAAACCCCGCGAAAATCGCCAAAAGCATGTCAGTGTCGTTTTTGAGAAACGCGGGGGTAATCTTTGACGTTATTTCAATAAACTTTGATAGATTTGTTATTATAATATGAGTACACTTAATTGTTCCGAAAACTATTATTCATATAAGCCACGAATTTAAAATAAAATACTCTCTCTGTATACAATATGACAAACGTTAAGACACTTTTTTATATTTCTCTGATTCAGGAAAGTTTAGCCCCAGTATCTGTTTTATCTTCAAAATATTATCAAACAAAAACGGGTTATTTGCAACGGTATTTAGATCAATATAATAATTAATTGTTATTGAATAATCCAATTATTATCGGTGTAAGCATCACATAATTCAATGTTATGGTTATGTTGGGTATTTAATAACGATAATATTGTGCATCGCACAATTTTCTATGATTGTCTTCTAAGATATGACAGGTTTAGTATTACACGATATAAAAAAAATGTTTGTGTAGATATACTTAACCTTTTTTTACTTTCCTGAACAGTAAAAGAGAAATATACAATAAATAATTAAAAAAACCGTTCACAATCTATCCAGAAACGAAGAAGATAACAGAGAGAAAGAAACATTTTCACGCAAAGCAAGTCACGGATACTGGACAATATGTATATAAATCTATTTATTGATTTCATAACAGTCTGTAGCGACACACATACCTACATTAAACGTGGTATGTGTGTACTACAAGAACTCAGACATAGGCTCAGAAGCGGCACTACAAAGTCCGAAATTAGTCGACTCAAAATCGCGTCAATTAAAGACTCTCCGCCCAGGTGGCGACCATATGCTACCTGGGTGCATTTTGTATTCATTAATAGACCACTCACACAATGCGGCGGATTATTTTAGCTTATTGTTTAAATTAGTTTATTGCCTAAATACTTTTGTGTATTGTGTTACTTTAATTTTATTGCTCTAATATTGTATCTATTTTTATGCTTATATTTTCACCGACCATAATCTTTTACACGTGTTCTGTTTCTATCCCATTTAAATATGCCTGCTCGCCTTCAATAAAGGAGATTCGTAATCCAGCTGCCAAAGCGATTACTAGTCTGCACAAACGGAGTCAGTTATTTTATTTCAACCTTCTGAAGTTAGCAAGTGGTAAAAACACTACCACTTCAGCTAAAAGTCATACCATACATTTCATTATATTTATTACCATTTCATACCAATTATTCGTAATATTCCCAGAGGTAATTAAGTACACATATATCTTAATAACATAAAGTAAAATGAGAAGAATTAATGTCTAGCGCATAACAACAAGGGACACCCAGCACAAGAACGTATTTTCTACTAACACATTATGCAATGTCCGTTGCCCTGCTCCCGAGCAATGCTCCCCCCCCTCGGTCATTGCCGCCACCCGCAACACGAACGATGGTTATTTTTGGTTGGTATCGGCATTACATCAAAAGCGTTTACCGAGGCGAATGTTCAATGACCCTAACACATTCCGTTGTGTCTATGACATAACAATATGACCGAACTATGTACTACGTTTCCGCTGTCAGTTTATCAGTTACTTTAGAATAATTCAAAATATTTACATATACATGATATTAAATTACTTCATTTAATAAATTCTGAATTCCACTGTCACTCTTAATACTTGAAAGTTATGCAGGTGATAATAAAATAATTATATTTTGAGGCCCGCTGGAATCTATAAATACAATATATAAAACAAAGTAATTTTTCGTATCTTTGCTGTACCTTTATTTGTAAAGTAAGTAATGAATTTTAATACACTTTTCATGGAGTTCCGATCCAGTAGCCATCACGTAAGGACGTGTCCGATGCGCACCAGATGTTGTTTCGTGAACTAATAAATTGTCGTTTAGGTGAGCAGTACTATCGAGTGATTCATCGCTTAATACTATTGTGTTTTTGAACTTCAATTACTTCCGAGAAACGCACCTGTTTAAAGTGTTTTGTGCGATTGTTTGTGTGATCGTAAACCGCACTTTTTAGTGCGACCCGCGTGTTAACGTTAACTGTGACAACAAGTGCGTGGAGCGTTCCGAGAATTCGTTTTTGCGCACCCTCTTTTGTTTTGTCGTCGTTTTTCCGTTAAACCACGGCATGGCGTCACTACAGGAACAGTTCGATAGGCTGCGATATCTTGTCGCTACTCGCGCCCCATCGTTATTCACGGAATTCGTTAACGTCATCGGTAATATTATGTGCGTTCCCCGTCTAGCAACCACGATTTCTTTCGCGTCATTGGCGCCACCTTTATTCCAGGAGATACCGGTAGATACAGGAGTATTTGAAGTTCCCATGTCGAGCTCTAGCCCTGATTCTGACATGGAGCTTGATACCAGCGTGACCCCCGCAATCACGAACGATGATTTTACAAACTTAAGCCGAAAGCGGCAACTGCCCGTTACCGTCACGTCACACGCCTCAGATTCAGAATCGGGTACGGAAGTCCCGATAACTATGATACTACTAGTAGAGGGCGTAATTGCATCCGTCTCATCTCACATGCGTGCTGGCTTAGGTAGCTTCCAAGCCCATGCTACGCGTTTTGTAGCTGAGGCTAAGAAGCCCCGCACCCCGCCCCCGTTACTATACAAGACAAGTCATCCACAATATCTACTTGGTTAAACGAAGAGAATATCCGGTACACATCCAACTTGAATACTCCCACAGGTATTCAAGTAAAAGTCTCGTCCACCACTGACCACCGTGTAAGCTTACTTCTCTTCTCCCAGAGAGGAAGCTCGCTTATTTCACTTTCGCGCTCGAGGAAGGGCGCCTCCTTTGCGCCGTAGTTAGACGTGTTCCGGTCGAGATATCGACCGATGACTTCTCAGGCTCCCTTAAGGAGCAAGACTTTCCTTTCCGAGAGGTACATAGGATACCTTATATCCTGGTCGTCCTTGACCGATCACAAGAGGGTAAGGCCATTTTCGGCCTCACCTCTGTCTGTGGTGTCACCGGCATCACCGTTGAAACCCCTTGCAAGTCCCATACTCCGTCGCAGTGCCATAACTGTCACAGTTATAGTCACTCAGCATGCAAACTACCATCTTTGTCCCAGGTGCGTTACGTGCTTAGAGTTAAGTGCTTAGACCACCCTACGAAGGAGTGCGCACGCACTCCCGACACTCTCGAGCCTACGAGCCACGTCCTCTGAGGTAACGTGGGTCACCTTGCGACCTATGGCAAGTCCCCCACGCGCTGCGCACACAACGTCCCCACCAAGCGAGACAAGCCGAAGCTCTCAAATCCGTGGAGGCCTTCCCTGACTTGCCGGGTACCTCCTGTATCCCGGTAGCGCCGGTTCCCACGCCACGCGAGGCACCCTCTGTGCCGCTCGCCCTCCAGTCCTGGCGGGCCTCCGTAGCCCACTGGGCTTTAAGGCATAACCTCAGGTTCTCAAGCCTCAGACGCAGCCCCAGCCACAGAGAGCGATGCTTACCCTGGCTGTCCACGTTTTCTCAATCTCAGTCACGCATCGATTGGCTGACACAGGTCCTGCTTGAACACGATATTGAGGAGATCGTCGCGTTCAATAAAATAATTAATAGTAATAGGGACATTGGCTTCCTTAACGTGCTCTCTTCATTCCCAGGCGTTGTCGTGATGACACGACGCCTCGCCCGCGCCTCCGTAAATAGTAATAAATAAAACTCGCTTCGTTAAATAGAATAAAACCACGCGGTCTTTGTATTTTGTTTCTTAACGCGAGAAGTCTCCATACACAACGCGACTTAGTAACCGATTTTTTACGCGATAGACAAATAGATATTTCTTTATAGTTTAGGAAACACTACCTACAAAACCGAAAATGGGCAATCCCCGGATCGCGAATTATAATATAGTCAGAAACGATCGTATCACCCGCGGGGGCGGCACTTTATTTTATTATAAATGTTCGTTGTACTGTATGCCGATAGAGACGCCCGTTCTTTCTAATATGGAAGTGTCAGTGTGAAGGGTATCTATAGCATATCTTTCACCGAATAGAGAGCTTCTCAAGTCCCACTTAGAGGCGATGTTCGCGCGAGGAAACTCGGTCATCATAGTCGGGGACCTCAACAGTGGAAACGTTTTCTGGAACAGTCCGAGTACTTCTCGCAACGGGCAAATTCTCGACGAGCAAGGTAGCGATCTCGTTTTTGACATCGTAGCCCCGCTGGAACCCACTCAATATTCGAATCACTGTCGTCCGACACTAATAGATGTAGCACTTTTAAAGAATGTCACGCTTCCGATACTGCTCATACAAGTTGTACATGATTTGAATTCAGACCACCACCCCGTGATATAACAGCTAGGTTCGAATTCCCATATCGAGTGTCAGCCCGCGTGCGTAGCTGATTACGCGAAGCTCAGTAGATATTTAAAAGATAATCCCTCCTCGGATAGCTTACATAGAATCTTGGGCGCGTTGGTGTCTAAAGCCGACGCGGAACAGACTATCGATTCCCTGGTTGACTTTGTTCAGACCGCCATTAGGGAAACCTTGAAAGAGGTACAAGCGGTGAACGATCGTCGCTCTATACTCCTCGACAACGTGAGAGCGTTGATCATGGAAAAGAATGCCATGACTCAAGCCTATGACACTTACCCGTCTGTAAATTATCGTGATCGGTTACGTTCGTTACGTAAACTAGTTAGATCTCGTATTTCAGAAATCTGAGCCGCCAGGTGGGACAAACTTCTGGAGGAGATCCAGCCGTCCACGTGACGTATTGGATAATAGTACGTAGATTCAAATCAGATCTTAATGCACCCATGCTCCCGTTAGAAATAAGTCCTGGATTTCCTCCCACGTTCGAAAGTATCGACAAAGCGGAATATCTTACCGCGAATTTAGAGGAGTAATGTTCTCCGAACACTGCTAACACCGACCCTGTCCATATCGGATCGAACGAACACCCGTTAGAACGTTCTCTCACGTCTCTTTGAGCGGATACCGTAACCCCGGTTAGTTTCGATGAAGTGTCGGCCGCCATCAAGCGTTTCAAGCTTAGATAATCCCCAGGTCCTGATGGGGTCCTTCTTGACCACATCATAGTTCCCCTGGTCTGTATCTTCAATACGGAAATTTCTCGCTAAGCACTCATATACGAATCAAGTACACCACCTCACAGAGTACATTTTTTCTAAATTTAACGAAAATCCACGAAAAAAGGTCACCCCGCATAAACCTATACCGAAACGCAATATAGCAGTCTTTTTCGATGTCGCCAAGGCCTTCGATAAGGTCTGGCACACCGGTCCCCGGGGATCGAATTAGGTTGCTATTCTGATGATACAGTTATATACGCTGCCAGTTGGTGGCCGGACTTTCTTAGAAATTGAATCAATCGGGCCATCGTCACACTCCGTGAATGGTATCGTCAATGGAGAATAGAGTTCAATCCTGAAAAAAGCATCGCGATATTTTTCGACCCCGTAAATCGTCCGGGACCTAAGAATCTAAAGCTCCTCAGGCAATACGAAACCGAGACTTCTTGGGCCCTTAAGGTCATATATCTCGGAGTTACATTAGATAGGCACCTATCTTTTAAAGCATATGTAGAAAGAGTGCGAAACAAAACCGCAATGGTTTTGGGTCGTTTACATCCGTTAATATGCTCAAAAAGTAAAATATCCCTCAGACATAAGACTACCTTGTATAAGATGTGTATTCATCCTATTCTGACATATAGCTGTCCTGTTCTCGCGCATATGTCAAGGCATAACTTTGAAATATTACAAAAGCTATAGAACTGTTTTCTACGTAAAGCGGTGGGTACCCCGTAATACATCCGAAGAGTCAACCTCCATAGGGACCTGGAGATCCCGTCTATTTGGGAGTACGTCAAAACACTCACAACTAGTTTTTTCGATAGCGCTATGTATCATCCCAGTTCGTTAGGTGGTATCCGCCGCAACTTATAACACCGTACCCGACGCGTCGCGGTGCAAAAGACGTCCGCGATTTATTTTCACTGATCCTCCTGAAAAAATTTCGTTAGCTAATTTTCAGTACCCTTACGTCCCTCGAAACAGAGCGTGTGCGTGCTCATGTCCAAGTAATCACATATAGTGAATTTTGCCCCAGCACACATACCTAGGCCTCCCTCAGCAGCTGCCTCAAGCCGAGGTCTGATTCTCCGGAATGGTGCCCTCGAGCACGTTGCTTGCGCAAATATAGTGACACTGAATAAATTTTCAAACACTAGTTATTACAACATAACACAGATCACCCCACACACGTGCACATACACACATGTAGGTACACATATTGCTTGGATTTGTTTTTATCCCTTTTTCGAACGGAGTTAGTTTACATTAATTTACTAGTCAGTTTTAGTAGTAGTTTTAATAGTCAGATATAGAGCATGGTACACGTCTATATTTCACAAATTCATATTTATATGAAATAACAGTTCGACTCGGGATATTCGGTGACAATTCAAGACCAGGCGCACCGTGCGCCCCTGTGATGGTTGCCTATATAAAATCAGGTGAGTGCCTTTAGCGCTCCCTTTAGTTGTCCGATAAAACTGTAGAGGCCTTGCCAGACCAACAGTGTAGTCAGTTCGAAAAAAAACAACACTTTTCATTGACGATTATAATATTTTTCCTACATCTTATATGATACAGCTACGCTCTGAGATTTTAGTATACTGAAACAAACAAATGTTAAATTGATGTAAGTAAAAAAAAATCGGACTACTTATATATTATTGAAATTTATGATACATAATTTATAAGTTTTATTTGCTTTGCTGCACAACTTGTTTTGTTTCACAACACTATCAATATCAATACACATAGTAACGTTTAAATTTAGGGAATATTAAGTAAAAGTTTTATCTAACAGTAAATAGATTTGGGAATAGACTTTGTGCAATCACATATAATCATTACATTTTAGTAAACAACGTAGTCATAGGTACTTACTAAATAACAAATTATAACAAAACACGCGGAGCTGACTCATCACTCTCATCACTCGCGTATTCAAATACCACGTCAGTGAGTACTTCGAAGGAAAATGTCCTGCTGAAACTATAGCAATGTGGCAGCTCATTTTATAAGTTCGCCAGGTTAGCTTCTCGTTTCAGTTTGAAAATATTTTTTTCGAAGCTAACTAATTTATTAGCCTCATAGGCCTTCACGGCTTTACTAAAACAGTTTCAAAATCTTTTACCAAGTCTCTATGAGTGTGGTGTGGCAGACGCACTATATATTTAAAGTATTTATGCTTTTGAACACATTAATATTTATTATCAGTCAATATTGTGGTTACAAGGTAAATCCTTTAAAAGTCAAGAGAATGTATTAATTTTTTTTTTGGCATATATAATCAAAGTAAGTGGATAGTAATTAGATAAGAATCTGAAATGTCTGAGTGACTTTCTGAAATGATTTTTTCTAAGTTTAGTTTTATGCAAATAATTAATTACGTACATCGTATATTTTTCAATGTTTAGGGTTCACAGTTTGAAATAACGTCTACAATATTTTTTAGATATTTGACGCTACTTACAAATTTGTCCTCAAACATATAAGAAAAGTTGTAAAAGTAAAAATGAAGTTTATTTAAAAATTACTTCAATAAATTTAAGTCTAAATTTTGTTTTTAATGAAACATATAGCATATAAACAACTATTAAAGAACAAAGCGTTTATCTGTGTTTTTTTAGCTCCTCTGAATTATCAAAGCAAAAGATTGTGATACGGTTTTCACTAATATTTGAAATATTATATGTATATTATATTCATATAAATCAATGATCTATTTCATAAAGGTAACCAAAAAGTGAACATTTTTATCTTTTACAAATTATTATAAAGTAATTTGTTATCATCAGCCTGTAAGAGACACACTACAAGGCGAATGGCTTCATTCTGATTGAAGGCATGGCCACAATCACTACGCCAGCCCACGATGTATTGGTGATTTTAATTAAACTCTGAGAAATCCATAGTTCTATGTTTTCCACATACAGAGGTACTAAAAGAACATTTCTCAGATTCAGATATCCCCACGATGTTTTCCTTCACAGTTAACCGATAGTGTCACCAATTTGAATGAGTAATTGTTCGTGAATTCAGAAAAATTCATTGGTATATGCTGGATTTGCCGGACATCGGATTGGTATTCCACTGGTCAAACCACTCGACCACCACGACGCATTTTATACTTTTTTTTGTGTATGTTGTATTTGATAATTAAATAAATGAATCCTTATCCAATTATGTATATCTAGGTAACTAAATATAACTGGTATATATTGGTATAGAATGTTTAAATTGTCCATCTTGGCATATTGTTTGCATGAATGACTTAGAAGATATGATAATTTTTAAATTATGCATAACTAAATTAGTATTGGGTGAAGGTTACTACAAAACTTGTATGTCTTTGGTAATCTATAAATATTGCATACTTATAATTCATCGTTAGTACATTATGCCTGTGCAAAACTGGGGTATTTATTAAGTCTTAAATATGTTACAAACAAGAAAATAATCGAATTATTAAGGTAGAATTTCCCGCGGCTTGTTAAATTAAATTTCGCGCCAACCGTCTAGTTAGCTAACGGTCGCGAAGGCATGGCTTATCGCGGCTATATCTTGTTGGTGACGTAATTACGTTAAAAGAATTTTACTTTGATAGTATGAATGAAGTCTACACGTTGTGTTGACTAAAGCAGCTATACGTGATGTATCAGTTAAAATAAACATTGTGACGGATACGCACTATAGTTTTTTCAGAAATCATTGACGTCTAGATTAGATTAGATTAGACTAGATTAGATTCAAAAAGTTATTTGATGTTTAATATATTTTTAATTATAATGAAAATAAAACAACACCGTTTTGTTATCAAAATAATATACAACTAGGTTTTGATTCCGGCTTCGTCAATCTTAAAGTAGATTTGATTTATCCTTCAGCAACAATACTTTTTTCGGGACAAAATTTACCATATGTCCTTTTCTGTACTCCTGTTAATGAGTATGCAAAATATCCTGGTAATCGATTGAGCCGTTTAGGCGTGAAAAGATAACGAACGAACAAATTCACCGTCACATTTATAATGCTAGTAAAAATAAGGAAGTAAATATTAGGAATTTTTCATAATTTATTGTGATACTACGATTCCAGAGATTTAAAATTACGAAAACACAAATAAAATTATGTGTGCAAAAATAATTAAGAAGCTTCTTTAAACTCGATGAGCTGTAATTATCAAAGCATAAAAAATCTGTTATACACCTGTGATGCACATGTTAGTATATTTTATCGAAAAGATGTTGGTGTAGATACCCGTATAAATGAAGTCTTCTATTATGTGTCCATACTAATTTTCGAATCGGCTGAATTGATTGCGATGAGACCTAAAATGAAAACTTTAAAGTAGTGATATATGTGTGGGTAAAGCAACAACGATAAAATTAAGGAAAGAAAGTTTATAATCTGTATCAGAATCAGAAGACTTAAATAGTAAGGTAAAATTTCAATCAGAAAAAGAAGTCCGCTCATGAATCCATATAACACTCATGAAACAAAAGACATTGTTGCAACATTTCAACATAGTAATTATAAATTACTATCTATTTCTATGAATATAAATATATATTTATATAAATATAATATACATATATAATACATTAAACTATTTGAAATAAATTATTAAAAAGATACTGAAAACCGTATCGAAAAGTGACATGTTTTATAATATTTCAATATTATTTATAGATATAATTTTTTTTTTGTTTTGGAACTGGCTGCACTGTTCGTTTGTTAAGGCCGCTACAGTTTCACCGGACTACGGGAATAATGTATTAAAATCCAATACATAGTTTATTAGCACTCACAGACACAGAGACGACTCGAGAAACGTCTTTATTCTGTAATATTTATTTTAGATCGCAATGCGTTCAAAAATATATTTTTTCAATTAGACACACTGACCTATATCAATTTGATATTTTTCTGTAGCCCATTACGTGTACATTTGAAGCGCATTTATTGACTTGTTTATTACGAAAAAATAGTAGAATTCAAAATTTACTAAAAAAGTAATTCCTATCAGCTATAAGTAAATATTACTAAAGAAATATTTAATTACTATCCGCTATAAATAGAAATTATCTTTGTTGCTTCAAACAATAAAGTCTAAGTCTAAGAATGTTTTGCATATATCGGTCATATCGTTACGTAATAATAGGCACAGCTGAAAGTGAGGTGAATAAACTTCGACCATTACAAAACCGTTGGCTTGTCTTTGGCGCTCACTGGCAAGGGAAGGCCCGCCCCTGGCCGCACCACAGCGATAATGTTTTGGCGGGAATTACTTGCTGAATTATACCTCATGTTATTAAAATTCAATACTTTGAAAAGTTTTTAAAACCATTACTGGTTATGTTCATGTTCTAAAAAATAATATTCTATTATTAAACGTAACGTACGTCTAGGTAATTTAAAACTCAAAATGTTAAGAATTTGTTCAGTTACATTATGACGTCATACTGATTAACCGTCGAATTACTAGGCATAAGGGGCATGAAAGCGGCAGAGGCGGGAAGGACAAAAGATGCGCTTGTTCTGTTTAGGCGCGAAAGACTGTTTAGAGATATTATGAAATATTCGGTTGATTACTCACTACCAAATATCTTTACTTTTATAAAGTGTTTATTGTTATTGGTAATCGGGTCCGAATAGACGTCTAAGCTTAGACATATTGATGCATGTAACATATTTTTATAAGAGTATCTCAATCAGAATGATGTCAGTTTTAATATTTATTACATTGCTACTTGGGTGCAATGAAGAAATATAACATTATTGTAGTACAATTTTATTTATGAAAACAGTTTATTCAATGCGTTCAAACAAAGCTTTTTTAAATATTAGTATCTAGTTTCGTTTTAGTTTTTTTGTCTATACAATGTTTTAAAACAGTAAAAACTTAATATAACTATCGTTAATAATCACACTATTCATAGACCAATTAAGTTTGAAATACGTTATAATTGCTCATTTTTATTTCTTTTATAATTACTAATTAAACATTAATTCTAACAAACCTAAGCCTGTACAAAATTAAAGAGAATGTTATCAAATGAATTATGTAATGTTAAGCAACACATTACATCTTATCAATCTCAATGTCTATTTATCTATCGTTACAATTTAACGTACAATATAAAATTAACTACGTGATCCCATGACGGAATAATTGAGAAGTGTTTACATTAATTGTTATAAAATAATGATTCTACGGTGTAATTTACACATAGCTCTTATTAGCATTACGGTTAAATTACGATGTAATAATCTACCAGTTATAGTGTTTTATCCATAACTCCGCGATTGCGTCATCGAGCAACGTTACATCACCCTGTCATATTTACGCGGGTAAAATTTTTTGATTAGCATGTTGTGAGGTTCTCTGTGGTACTTATATACCCGCATATATATTGCGAAGTTTCTCTCTGGAAAATGTCTAGAATATCTCAGCGGTTAGTATAAATATACTACAGGGGCAGGTTTTATTTCAATTGTATTGATAAACATTGCAAATATTATTAAAATTAGTTATTTATAATGAACTTCAAGCTTAATCAGTTTTATGTACAAAATAATCTCATCCCTAGGTTAGCGCCATTATTGATCGTATTGTGCGCGTGAAATAATTTGACGAGACTAACATCAACGGTTTCTACACACGTGTTGATTAAAACTTGCATGTCATGGTGAGTACAAATAAATATCGTTCCGGCATACGTTTTTGAGTTTGTTCAGAAACTTTTGACGTGACCTTGACACTGGATTTAAAAAATTATTTTAAGCTTAATATTATCTTTTAATTACAATGAAAGAAAAAAAAACATGGTTTTACCATAAAACTTATAGATGTTTTTTTTTCATAAATTTCAATACTAATAGTATATTTGTAAAGCTCATACTATTAAATATACAAAACTGAATTTTAATCATTTTTTTATTATAATTTTAATAATTCTCACATATAAAAAACTCATTGTATAGTTACGTCATGATTATCGCATTTTGGTATCAGCTGCAGTGTTTGTTGTACTCAAGCAGAGCTATAGATATAAATATTTGACTGGAGTCGCGACCAATATGCAAATGTTGATAAACCGATCATAGCGAATTGTTGTAGTTAATCGTAACTGCTACCTTATAAATATGTTTACTTATGTAAATTTTATTTCTGTGTTATATTTTTCTTGCATTAAAATATAGGCATATCTCTAACGCTATCTTTTAATTATTAAGCTTCTTGAGTTATATCTAAATAACATAGAACAAAAATGTTTATCTTGAACGCTTACAGAAAGTTTGCGAAGGTAATATGGTCTATCACCCAAAGATACCTTAATACTTATAAAAAAATATTAAGGTTATAGTACAACAATATTTTGAACATAGTAATTATTCTTATTGAATAATCCAATTATGTCAATTGCATCGCATAATTTCTATGATTATCTTATAAGATATGAAACAGGTTTAGTATTACAGGATACAAAAAAAATGTTTCGTAAAGATATAACTGTACAAGACAAAAATGCAATTAAACAAATTAGAAAACCGTTCACAATCTATCCAGCAACGAAGAAGGTACAAAGAGAAGAAACTTTTTCACGCATAGCACTCCGGGTAGTAATACCAATAGTTATAAATCTATTTATTGGTTTTATAACAGTATACCAT